>PVJI01003095.1:100000-130752 GCA_004026765.1 Micronycteris hirsuta
TTAAACACATTTAAAACATGTTTGCATTTCAGAATTCAAAGGCATAAATTTAATTACTGGCAAATACACATGCTATCTGTAAAAAGTATAGACTGCCTATGTAGAAAAAGAACAAAGAACACTGCTTACATTTGAATTTCTATTATTTTGTCATCAATCGATTCTTGTAGTTGTTTCTAGTTGCCCTCACTGGAAAAAGTGGGATTCTTTCCACAGATTTCTGTGGCTGCAGAATCAGGTTGACCCCAAGTGCTAGACTGTGGGCAATCATTTCCCCTTTTCTCTCTCAAAGTTACCTCCCTGCTCCCCAAGAGTCAGATCTCAACACCTTGTATGTTTAATTCATTTCAGAAACACAAGAAAGCAATTTGCAGATGCAAAGCCTCAGAAATCCCTGATTACAGAATCTCCACCTCCTTCTTTTTCTCCTTTCTGGTGAACATAACATACCTTCTGCTCCTTCCTGATGTTCAAGGGATGGAGAGTTCTCCCAAGCCTTCCCAGGGTGCCTGAGCCATCATGCTGCTTGCAACTTCACAGAGATTATTCTTTAGAAAACCATATCATTTCCAATAATAAGCATGTACAGCAAGCTATCATATCTGTTATGAACTAAATGAAATAATGATATGCTAATACTGTATACTTATAATATGTGCTATACAAGTGTGTAAACATAGGGAGATATTATACATAATAGCAGCCCAAGTTCTATTTATCAGTTTCAAATTCTAGGTTTATTTTAATAGAAAATAAAAGCAGCAGTTTTTTAAAAAAATCTGTCTTAAAGCAGTAAATAAGCTCGTTTGCATGCCTTTGGAGAAAGTTGTGGCAACAGAAATCAGGCTTACCTATTTGACACAGTATGCAAGATAGGATTGGCAGGATCAATTAGAGAATTACCTATTTATGAACAGTCTGGCTTCAATAAAAAGAGCTGGTACAATTATGAACTGTTGTCTTGACAACTAGGAATAGCTGATTGAATCATTTCATGAGTAAGATTGCTGATGATTTCAAATACGAAAAGCAAAAGCTGCCAAAAAACAGTTATGAACTTAAGTTAAAGGAGAGAAAAGAGAAAAAGTGTGTGTGTATGCCATTGTCCATCTCAGGAACACCTGTACATGTGGGCGTAATTTTGTTTGCAAGGGCGCATGATTGCAGGAGTTACAGCAAAAGGAGTTTTCACCAAAAAGGACCATGCAGATTTCTTGGAAAAATTCCAGAGTTGCTATTGTAAATTTCTTGGTAGGTTTCAATGTCAACCTAAGCTCATATTTGAACCTGGAATCAGGGCAAAAACATTATTGCTCTGTCACTTTGTTGCCAGAAGTGGAATTTTTTTGTTAATATTTTACTGTTATATCTGACAGGATTTCACATTTTCTGTAGCCCGCCTTTAGTACGCTGAACTGCCAGACAGAGAAATTAATACCCTGAGTGACTGTATTTTAATTAAGCAATTTCATGCAAATTACAAATTTTAGATTGCCAAATAATATATTGCACAAAAATTGTAGGCTGGCTGATCTGATATGCATGGAGTATTACTCTTCCAGGCACTGTGCATACATGGGAAAATGAACAAAAATGCTAATTTCCAATCTACTATGCAAACGGTAAAAGATGCCTATTTAGATACATATGCTTTTCTTAGGAAGGGTAAACAGTTCCTTAATTTAATATAGCTGACATTTGAAGATGTGTTTTTCTCTTTTACAAAGATAATTTTTGCATTGAACAAGTAAATGAGAATTCAAGTAGAAAGGATCTTGTTAATGGTGACTAATAAAAACTAATATTGCATGCAGTATAATGATATTAAACCTTGTAACTGGTACATAAAGCAAGATCATTCCTATTGTGACTCTGTCAATGAACATCAAATATACTTGCATATTAAATATATGCTTTTCAATGGAAGAAAATACTACCTCTTTCAGCAAAAGACAAAGCTTCCCTGTGGGATTTTACCTTAAAGTGAAAATATAAAGAAATGGCACATTTCATGAAACAAATCTGTTTAAGCTCAACACTAAAAATTCTAGCTATTTTTTGGCTCTTTATATAATGCAAGAAAAATCAGAAAATGCTTTGTGAAAGATGTAAGAATATATAGAATATACATTTTCAGCATTCGGAGCTTAGAGACATACTCTATATACATGGACTTTAATAAAACACTCATTTGTATCTTGGAACCCAAGGGGAGAAGATTATACTTCCTTCTACACGTAGCTTTTTGTAGTGTTCTCCAGATGTGCCTCATCTCTTGTAAAGATATATATATTTATTCGAAAATACACAATTTGATACTCCATGAATAAAAAGCAATGTAGAGTTTAAATGTTGCTGCTGGGGTATCATAATATTTCCAAAGCAAACATTCAAACCGTGATTGGCAAAAAGTTCAACAAATAATTCCAGGATATAATAACAAACATTACAAGATAAATCATCAGCTTTCGAGAATGGATACACATGCATGTTGAGGTTCATCTAAGAAATAAATTAATTTTAGTGTGTGTCAAAAAATTCTTCTAAATAATTGCTGTTCCAAAGTACACCATCTCCTTTAGTTTCTTTTTTTTAAGAGTTTATTTATTTTATTTTTAGAGAGAGGGGAAGGGAGGGAGAAAGAGAGGGAGAGAGAAACAGCAATGTATGGTTGCCTCTCACATGGCCCTCACTGGGGACCCGGCCTACAACCCAAGCCATGTGCCCGGACTGGGAATCAAACTGGGACCCCTTGGTTCCCAGCCCGTGCTCAATCTGCTGAGCTACACCAGCCAGGGATCCTTTAGTTTCTTGTTTCTTCTCCCACAAACATATCTCCAAAAAGATGGGATATAACTAACAAAATAATGTATTTTGTAACTTTAATAACTTATTTTTTTCAAAATGAATATCACTATTTCTGGTTTTATACCCACAGGACCTCAGAATCTTATTTCATAATCAAAGGGAGTCTACTTGGACCACATTCCTCTCATACTATGTTGTAGTAGCTTTGTAACTTGAGATTTTATAAATATTATGTTAATGTAAGTTTCATAAGAATAATTGCACCTTAACCACTGAGTACAATAGCACAATAAGGATTTGAATTTATAGTTAACTTACATGTACCACAAACTACTTAAACTGTGTTCCTGAAATGATATTAATGATCTCCTCACTAAAAAAGTGATTACATCTTTCAGGTTATTCTTATGTGTGTATGTATAAAGGGGAACAAAAAATAATTATCATCTGGCAAGTGAGCATCTTGTTGGATAGGCTTCCCCTACTAGGTGAGTATTCTAGGAAGCCGTCTGTATCAATGTACCAGATGGAGTTGTTGTGAGAGGCTGTGTTCGACCTCAGTAAGATTTTTTTGAAGACTCTTTCAACGCATTTGCCCATTTCATGATGAATGATTGTGAGCACACCCGCCCACACTGTGCTGAGTGTTCAACTGTTTTTGACCAAAGACGGAATGACCCCCAATGCCCACTCTCCCTATTTACCTGATCTCACTCTGAGTGACTTTTTCTTTTGTTTCCCTGGATGAAAACAGTTCTCAAAGAGAAATCTTTGGCCAATGTAGAAGAGGTGAAACAATAAACAGCAGTAGCACAAAAAGGCCTCAAAATCAACGAGTTCAAAAACTGTTTTGAGCAGTGGAAAAATGTCTCAGTATGTGTATTGCATCAAATGGAGAGTACTTTGAAGGTGATTATTCTTAAACATGTAAGACTAAATACATAATTTTTTTTATAAATGAATTCCATTTTGGGGGTCCCCCCTCATATATACATATGCTACACATTAGTTGTGTTCATGAAATGATTACTAATGCTCTCCTAACTTAAGAATTCATGATAATTGACAGTTTGTCATTGCCTGGGCCATGTACACACCTAAAAGACAAGGAATTAGGTCAGATGCCATCTAAATTACCAGAACTGAGAGTAGGAGAGATGGTTCACATACCACTGATAGCAATGGTAATGCTTCAGTTTACATATTCATGGATAGTTTTTTCTTAAACTTTTCAAAAGTGTTTTTTTAAGTTTCATTTTGAAATAAAAGATTCGCTGGAAGTTGTGAAAAAATATATAGAAAGGTACCGTGTTTCATACACCCTCCCTCCCCCAATGTTCGCATCTTGTCTGACTGTAGTACAATAGCAACATCATGAAATTGACATTGGTACAACCTTAGAGCTTATTGAGATTTTACCAGTTGTGCATACATTAATTTATTTGTGTGTTTTTATAGTGCTAATCAATGTTATCATGTGTAATTTTGTATAACTACCATCATAATAAAAATGCACAGCAGTTCCATCACCATAAATTTCCCTTTATATCTCTTATAACCCCTTTAACTTCTACTCTCTAACTTCTATACCCCCAAATATTAATCTCTAATAAACACTAATTTTCTCCCCATGTCTATAAATACATTATTTCAAGAATGTATAAACGTTATTCCAGAGAATATCACCTTTTGAGATTGGCTTTTTCCACACAATATAATTCTCTAGAAATTCACCCGCATCGCCTCGTGTATTATTAGTTTGTTATGTGTGTCATTAGCTTGTTTGTTTTTATAGTTGAGTAATATTTCTTGTTGTACATACACCAAAGGTTTCTTAACCTGTTACTCACTGAAGGACATTTGAATTTTCCTCAGTTTTTAAACTGCTATAAACATTTCTGCATATGTTTTTTTCCTGAACATAGTTTTAATTTTTCTAGGATAAATGCCTAAGAATTTTAGTTGAGTGGTAGAGATATTATTTTGTTATATAAAAATATGCTAAAATATTTTCCAAATTCATTGTAACATTAACATTTCCACTAGCAACATATGCATAACTGACATTTATTTTAAAAATTTATAATACATATCTATTTCAAGTTATTTTATGTTATCTTTCCACTTATAAAATGATATAGCTTCTTTTTAAAAAGATAAAAATGAACTTCTAGCCAAAATGGAAGCACAGATAGATATGCTTTGCTTCTTTGCACAATGAAAAAGAGGACAATGTCAAATTTAAAAACAAAAAGGAACCAGAACTGTCAGAAAATCAGACTGTATGGAAGACCACCGACAATCAAGGAGTTAAAGAAGAAACATTCATCCAGATTGGTAGGAAGGGAGGATCAGAGCAGCTGGGGTGGAGAGGACATAAGGCAAAGCAACAGACTGGGCCAGCAAGGCAGCAGCAGAAGGACTGGGTGGTTCCACGTTCAAGTGTGGATAAAGTAGGAGGAACAGCTAGGTGGTGAGAGAGAGCATGCAACCCAGGGTTCTAGGGCAGGGAAATAAAACCTCAAAACCTCAGGCTGCAAAAAGCTGTGAGGGTAGCAGAAATGGGAGAAACTCCCAGCCTCACAGCATAGTTTGTTGGAGAGACACATGGGGTCCTAGAATGTACAAAATCCCACCCACCTGGGAATCAGCACCAAAGGGACCACTTGTTTGTGGGTAGGTAGCAGGGGAAGTGACAGAAAGTGGGGTGAAAGTGGGGTGAAAGCAAATGTCTTTGTGCCCTTTCTCATCCCTCACCCACAGACAGCACTACAACACAGAAAAGTGGGTTGGCCCACAATGGCAAATACCTAAGGCTCCACCCTTTACAACATAACAGGTGCACCAAGGCAAAAAATATATGGCCCAAATGAAAGAACAAATCAGAACTCCAGAAAAAAGAACTAAGCAACAAGGAGACAACCAACCTATCAGATGCAGAGTTCAAAACACTGGTAATCAGGATGCTCAGATAAACTATTGAGCATGGTCACAAAATAGAGGAAGTAGTGAAGGCTATGCAAAGGGAAATAAAAATATACAAGGAACCAACAGTGAAGGAGAGCAAAATGGGACTCAAATCAATAATTTGGAACAGAAGGAGGAATTAACATTCAACCAGAAGAGAATGAAGAAACAAGAGTTCCAAAAAATGAGGAGAGGCTTGGGAACCTCTGGAACAACTTTAGATTTTTCAACACCAGAATCATAGGGGTACCTGAAGGAGAAGGAGAAGGAGCAATAAATTGAAAACTATTTGAAAAGACAATGAAGAAAAACTTCCCCAATCTCACAATGGAAATAGACTTCCAGGAAGTCCAGGAAGCTCAGAGAGTCCCAAAGGAATTGGACCCAAGGAAGAACACACCAAGACACATCTTAATTAAATCACCCAAAATTAAATCTAAGGAGAGAGTCTTAGAGCAGAAAGAAAAAAATGAGAGAGTTACCTACAAAGGAGGCCCATAAGACTACTAGCTAATTTCTCAAAAGAAACCTCATAGTCAAGGAGGGACTGGGAAGTATTCCAAGTCATGAAAAGCAAAGACCTGCATCCAAGATTACTTTATCCGGCAAACCTATCATTTAGAATGGAAGGGCAGATAAAGTGCTTCCCAGACAAGGTCAAGTTAAAGCAGTTCATCATCAACAAGTCCTTATTATACGAAATGTTAAAGGGACTTATCTAAGAAAAAGAAAAAGATCGAAACTATGAACATTAAAATGACAACAAACATAACTATCAACAACTGAACCTAAAACAAACAAACTAAGCAAACAACTAGAAGAGGAACAGAATTACAGAAATGGAGATTATGTGGCAGGTTATCAGCCCAGGGAGAGAGGGAGCAGTGGGAGAAAAGCATAACTGGTAGGCACAAAATATACAGGGGGAGGTTAAGAATAGTATTGGAAATGGAGAAGCTAAACAACTTACTTGTATGACCCATGAACATGAACAAAGTAGGGGGAATGCTGGTGGGAGGGAGCATTCCGAGTTCAGGGGGATAAAAGGGAGAAAGAAAATGGGACAACTGTTATAGCATAATCAATATAATATACTTAACAAATAAAGCACATAAAGATAAAAATGAGCTGGCTAAGAATAACATGGACAATATTATTATCCTGAATTATTTTTATATGACAAAAATAATGCAGGTTTTACATGTAAAAGAAAAGTTTGGAAAACTGGCATAGTGGTGTAAATATTAGGTAGCTTTGGTCTCAAATCTTGTTCCATTACTAACCAGCTCTTATTCCACTTCTTGGGCTTTATTTTCTTATGTTTGTAACAATATAGATACTTAATGATAACTAATAACAATATGGTTGTTGAGAGAATAACTGAAACAATGTATGTAAAATACTTAGCTTATTCCCAGGACACTATAAATCTCTTAGCTGTCCAGGTTAAGTAGATATAAAGTCATAGTATGCATAGATTATAAAATGATTATAACATGTGCATGAGACTAAAAAAGTTCAATGGTGTTAAAATATAAACTTGCAAATGGATATACAGCCTAGTATATAGAGATTAACAAACAGGAGTAGGCTTATCCATGATATGAAAGTACTCCCTTTTATTTATTCTTCACAAAGAATTGTGTATCATTTTACAGAAAAAGTTATAGAAACTCTTCAAACTCACAAAAATGAAACCTAACCTTTTATAATATAAAGTTTGCTATTCCATTTTTGTTTCATTAATTTTTAGCTGAATTCTACCAAGAAACTCAATAGCAAACCTTTGGGACAATTGAGTGGAGGGTACCCAGGCTTCATGAAGGCATTTTAAACACTTCACTAATTGTATCACTCCAAGAAATTACTTAGTTTATCTAACCCTTTATATTCTTTTGTGTAGATAATACTATATTCTCTAATGACTCTCTCTGAGGGTTAAGTATGATAATGTATTTCAGACTCCCAACAAACAGTTATAGCTCACTAAATTGTAGTTATTTTTATTCTGGGGTGTTAAAAATATTTCTTCATACTTAGTCTGTGATGAAATCAAACACTTGTGAGTAGAATTTAATTTGTTGATCTAAACTGAATTTTGTTGATCTTTTTATAATTATTACAAAATACAGTGTCTTAAGAGGTTTTAGAGAGATGTGTTTTAAGTTGGTGGTGAGGTGGGGCAAGGGAGGGTCCTCTGTACTTGCCTGTGTAGCTGTGTTCATTTCAAATACCCAATACTCATTCATTCACTCACTCATCCAATAAATAATAGCAATAGTTTAAAACCTAAGAAGTAATACCATATTATCTCACCTATAAGTAGAACCTAATCAACAAACAAGCAAGCAGAATATAACTAGAGACATTGAAATTAAGAACAACCTGACCAGAGGGAAGGTGGGAGGGGATATTGGAGGGATTAGGGGGAAGGGTTTTCAGGAACATGTATAAAGGACACATGGATAAAACCAAAAGGGGGTAGAATCAAGGGTGGGAAGTGGGGGTGGTTGGCATTGGGGGGAGTGGTGGGAGGAAAATGGAGACAACTGTCTTTGAACAACAATTAAATTTTTAAAAGTTCAAAATGAATACATAAATAAACGGAATAAAGATAAAAAATGAAACCTAAGGAGTAAGACCCTGAACATATCATAGTTCATCAAAAGTGTTCTATTCAGTTATGACTAGTTTATGTTGCACAACCGACTCATTTGAGCCACTTTCTTGATACTGAAAAAAGCAATCTCTGCTTGTACACAGAGTAAAAGGGAAGGCTGCAGAATAAGAGACTCTTTTACTTACTCATAAAGGGGCCGGGGAAAATATTTTCTTTAGTTTTCCTACCAATCTTCATAGAGATACGAAAGATTGATTGTAGTGGTACTTTTCTTTGGCCCATCATATCAATCATAAAGAATATCAGCACCCTGATCCACCTGGCTCAGTTGTTTGAACATCATCCCCCAAAACAAAAAGGCACCAGTTCAATTATCGGTCAGGGCACATGCCTGGGTTGCAGGCCAGTCCACATTTGGGGCTTGTGTGAGAAGCAGCTGATTGATATTTCCCCCTCCATTTCTCCCTCCTATCATCTCTGTCTAAAAATAAGTAAATAAAATTTCTAAAAACAAGGAATATCATCTAGCCAATTCTATTTGGTGAGACAAAAATTTCTATATTTTTGGTTGGAAAGAATGGTTAAGAGAAGCTCACCTGGACAGTGGCATCTCTCTTAACCCTGATTATTTTATACAGTCTCCCTCCCTGTAACTGGTAGGAAATTTACTGACCACATAATACAATTAGAAAAGAAAAATGGTCAACAAAATAAATAGAGATAATCAGATATTTTTAAGCCTATATTTTAGAATTTGTAATAAAATATTTGGTTTTGCAGCATTTAAAAACTTATTTAAGACAATAGTTATGGTTAAAATACTATGAAATATAGGTTTAATAGAGAATAGCCTTTTAATTTAATATCACCATATATTTCTCACTACATAAATAAATGGACAAGAGCATTCAGGAAATATTTGAATTTTACAATAAAACTCTCTAAAAAGTACATTGGCATTATTAAAACATTGTGTTTTTATTTTATTTTAAAGGCTTAACTGGATGATGCACTAGACTGAATGCTTTTTATGATTTTTAAAATGACTTTTTGCAACATTAACTTTTGTAATGTGAAACATAATTAGGACAATGGAAACAAGAAGTGTTATCTATCCCACCAGATTATAGCTCACTGTCCTTCTCCTTCTCTCCTCTTCATTCTACTATTCCCTTTGTGTTTTGCTTTTCATTGGCTACATATTAATTTTGGGGGCAATCTTTTTAAATAGATTATTTTTATCTATTTAGAGACAGCATTTAAAAACATATCCTTTCTCTTCCCTATAAACTTAAGCTGCCTTGTTCTCAAGGATCTCTAAACTAATTGGAGTCACATATGATTTTTTCTTCACTCCTAGAGGAGTGTCAATTTTTTTAAAAGATTTTTATCATATTATAGAGAATATATCTTACAGACCTAGAATGTTGCATTTGGAGATGGAAAACCTGTGTTTTAGCTTCAAGTCTGCCACTTAAAAGGTTCATTGACATGGGCAAATCCCTCACTTATGTTGACATCAGTCATCTCCTTCCTAAAAGGGCCATAATAATCTTGACCACTTTGCCTGGTTACCATCATGATTGAATGGAAAAAGGGAAGCAAAAATTATTTTAAAACTGTAAGTTTTATAAAACTATAAATATTTATATCTATGCAAAAGTTTTTAAAATATTTTATTTATTCATATTTAGAGAGAGGGGAAGGGAAGGAGAAATAGAGGGAGAGAAACAACAATGTGTGGTTGCTCCTCGCATGCCCCTCACTGGGGTCCTTGCCCACAATCCAGGCGTGTGTCCTGCCTGGGAGTCAAACCGGTGACCCTTTGGTTCACAGGCCTGTGCTCAATCCACTGAGCCACTTCAACCAGGGGTATCTGTGAAAAATTTAATTATTTCTTTTAAACTTAAAATTAATCTTGGAATTGACTTATATTTATGTAAATTATAAATATAAAATTTTAATATAAACATGAAACAGTTTCCACAAACATTATTTTCAAAAATCAATACTCCATACTATGAGAAGTATTTGTTGTCTATTCTTCATTGTTTAAGTAAGATTATAATTATTATAAACATATAAAATATATTATATAAAATATGAAATATTGATCTATGTAGTCTTGATATAAGATAACATTTCTTGACATTTATTCTATGAAAGTATATTGTAAATTCAAGTTTTCTTTTCCAATAGTTCAGTATTCCAAAAATTATAATATACACTGTTATAATGAGTATTTTTAAATTTTTAGAGGACTGAGTGTAATAGTATTTAGGCAAATAACATTCATGAGTAAAAGAAGCAAAAATATATTTTCCAATATTTAAGGAATAAGCAAATATTACATCCAAGTTTAATTAGGTTTGGACGCACTAAAGTAAATGAAATACAAGAATTAGCAAATCAGAAAATGAGAACATTGGTGATGCAAACACTTTCGAGCATTAAAAAAATTGAACATAGCCCTGGCTGCTCTGGCTCAGTGGATTGAGTGCTGACCTGAAAACCAAAGGGTCGTCAGTTCAATTCCCAGTCAGGGCAAATGCCTGGGTTGCAAGCCAGGTCCCAAGTAGGAGCACACAAGAGGCAACAACACATTGATGTTTCTCTCCTTCTCTTTCTACCCCCTTCCCCTCTCTCTAAAAATGAATAAATAAAATCTTTTTTAAATATCTAATATGTAGATCATCTAAATAATTGTTTCTATTTGGATGCAACTCAAATTCATAGTAAAATGACACTTGAAATAGAAGTTATCAATAGAATTGATATACATAGAATATAATTACAATAATAACTATGATTTGCAACTTCTGATAATATTAGTAAAGACCTGCTGATCTGAGTATGAAAAAAATAAAAGCTTACTAATTTTTACATCTTGCATAAAGTGGAGTCCAGGGTTATTTGAATCAAATACAGAATAATTATTTTCCAAATTAGAGTGAAACCTAAAAGCAAACAAAATACTTCTTGAGATGAAAAAGGTCAAGGAGAATGTATAAAGGACCCATGGACAAAGACAATGGGAGGAGAGAATTGAATGTGAGATGTGGGGGTGGGTAGGGCGGGAGGCAGGGAATGCGGACAACTGTAATCGAACAACAATACAAAAAGAAAATGAAACTACACTCATCCATATCCAATTTATACTCTTATCCAAATAAGAGTATTGAATATTTAAAATTAAAGAATATAAAAATCCTAATGAATTATATTTTAAAATAAAAATAAGAGTAACTGAAAGAATGATTAACTTAGATCAGACATAGAAAAAATAAAGAGAAAGATACAATGCAAATGTCAGACAAAGAAAATTCAAGATGGAAACCATAAAAAGAAACAAAATGGTTGTTTTATATTTGATAAAATGTACTATAATCTTTCAGGTGGCCCTTATAACAGCTAAGAATGTTTACGTAACAAAAAATGCTAACTAATGATATAAACTATTAGAAATGGAAGAAGAAATAAAACATTAACATTAGTTCCTGTTATCACTATCATTCTAGGATAAATCAAGTAGCAAAAAGAAAAAGAGTGCTCTCAACATATCAAACTCATTACCAGCATGCTCTTTATTCACACAAAAGGTAGATAAATCCATAGATTGATCTTTTCCAACAAAAGGGTAAACATTCTAATATAAGAGATAAAGGAGAGAGGAAGGATAAAAGCACAACATGAGAAACAATATGAGAAATGTTTTTTTGTTTCACATATTTGGAGTAAGTGATGAATAGTCAGTTAAAAGGAGGCAAGTCTAGCTCATCTGCCATTATGCGGACCAACTAAACAGTGTCAAAATAAAGGACCTCAGTTCTTTATGTGTTCCCTAGAAGACCTCACAAATTTACTATGGTGTCTTTGTGTCAAACTGCCTCTATGAAATTTTTGCTGGATCCTTTTAAATATATATTTTTTTCTAGTTAGGTCAAAACTGTACCATCCCTCTGTTTAGAATTTCTAAGTTATAATTATGATTTGTCAAAATACCTATGTATACAAAATGCATGCAAAACCTATGAAAGAAATACCTCTTATTGTTAAGATAGATAGTTCTGGTAGTATTAGTAAAAAATATTTTTAAACACACACTGTGATTTCTGCTGAGGATATAACAGTGAACCTTACTACTCTCCTTCAGGAGTTTAAAGTTTTAAGAGAAGACGCACAAATAAACAGGAAATTACAACATAGAATGTCACACCATGGTGCCAAGGAAGCTCCTTGGGACTTAACCAGGCTTGAGTCTCAAAGATAGCAACATATGAGCTGGGTGCTGAAATTGAGTCAGTTCTGTGGCAAAAGAAAGCATGACATATCTAAAAACTAGAAAGCATTGAAGCTAAAGATGTAAGCAGAGTAGAGATTGTATAAAGATCTTTAAGGCCTTGCTGAGAAGTTTACACTTTATCTTGAAAGAAATGGGACTCAAATAGTGGGTTATAGCTCTGGCTGGCATGGTTCACTTGGTTGAGTGTTGTCAGAAACAGAAAGTTTGTGGGTTTGATTCCTTGTTATGGGTTTTGTCCCCAGTTAGGACACATTCAAGAGGCAACCGATCCAGGTTCTCCCTCATGTTAATAATGTTTCTCTCAATCTCTTTCCCCCTCCCTTACCTTCTCCCTAGAATCAATAAAACAAAAAAAGGAAAAAGAAATAAAAGGCTATGAACAAGAAAAATAAAAGTGATTTTTATTCTCTGTGTAAGTTTTTCTTCACTTTTCCAAATCAAAATGTTACTTATATACTATTTTATAATAAAACTTAACAAAATTATTCTTAAAAACAATAATTGATCACAATTGTGTCCACAAGTGCTTTTTATATGTTGCTTCATTGAGTCCTTCAGCAAAATCCAATATAATTCATATTATGATGTAATTTAGACACAAAGAAGTCGATCTTGTAAGAGGACACCTGATTTGGCCAATGATCCACTGATTCCATTATTAACCCACTTAAAATTCATGGCATGTCCCCGCTGACTACTCTTTTTTAACATTGAACTGAAAGTTCTACATAAAACAATATGACAAAAAATGATGTAAATGTCTATAGAGTGGGAAGGAGGAAATAAAACAGTCTTTAGGCACTGATGATATGATCTTTTATGTCAACAGTCTGAAAAATATCAATTAAAATTCCTCTAACTATTAAGTTATTAAAGCATGGTTGCAGGATACAAAGTTAATATGCAAAAGTCAATTTTCTTTATACTAGCAATGCACAAGTGGAATTTGCAATTAAAAGCACAATACCATTTATAAAAACACCTCACAAAATAAAATACTGAGGTATAAATCTAATAAAATAGATACAACATCTATGGGAAAACTACCAAACTGATGAACAAAATCAAAGAATTGTATAAAACCAAAGTATTCCATGTTCATGATAAGTATAATAAATATTGTTAAGGTGTCTGTTCTTTCTAACCTGACCTATAGATGCAATACAATTCAAATCAAAGTCCAAGTAAGTTATTTTGTGGATATTGAAAAACTGATTTTAAAGTTTATATAAAGAGACAAATGACCCAGACTAGTCAATACAATATTGAAGGAGAAGAACAGAGATTGAGTACTGACACAATCTGATTTCAAAGCTTGCTAAAAACTACAATAATCATACAAATTCGTTAAAGAAAAGAGACATAAATATCAATGTAACAAAACAGCCAGTCTATATATAGACCTTTGATGAAGGAGCAAAGGTAATAAAAAGAAGCAAACATAGTTGCAGCAAATGGTCCTGGAAGAATTGGACATCCTACATATAAAAGAAGGAACCTAGACACAGATCTAGAAACTTCATAAAAATCAACTCAACAGGGATCACAGATGTAAATGTAAAATGCAACACTATAATACTCTTAGAATATTACATAAAAGAAAACCTAGGTTACCTTGGATATAGTGATGATATTTTAGATACAATACCAAAGAATAATCCATGAAAAAAATGATTGAAAAGTTGGATTCAAATAAAATTGAAAACTTCTCTGTAAAAGGCAATGGCAAGAAAATGAGAAAACAAGGCACAGATTGGGAGAATGTATTTTCAAAAAAAAAAAGCTGATAAAAGACTGTTGTCCAAAATATACAAAAGATATCTTAAAATTAAAAATAAGAAACAGCTCGATGAACCAAAAAAAAAAAAAATAAGCCAAAGACCTCAATTAACAGCTCACCAAAAACCATATACAGGTGAAAATATGTATCTGAAAGATGCTTCATGACATGTCATTAAGGAAATGCAGGTAAAAACAATGAGAGGCAGAAGATCCAAGATGGCATAAGAGTAGGAGGAAGCTACACTAACCTCCTCCAAAAACCAAATTGAAATTATAACTAAATTACAGAAAAAAAAAAAAACGTTCTGAATAACCAACTGGACAAGAGCTGGAGAGAAGCCTTACAACCAAAGACTTATTGAAGAAACCACACCATCACAAAAGACTGGTAGAAAGTGTAGAGGCATGAGAGGGCAAGCTGGGTTCCCATAGGTGACAACTAAAATTTCAGAGGGATATTTGAGCAGCTGAAGGGTTCATTCCTGAGTAATGTGGGGTCTATCCCCTACCCTGGGCTCCCTAGCTTAGAGCAGCAGAACCAGGAAAGGAATCCAAAAAACATCCAGCTGTGAAAAGCAGCAGTGTTTCTGTCTGCCAGGGAGAGTCATTCAGAGAAACAGAGAGGTTGTTATAGGGCCAATGCACAAAATTTCATTTGTAGCCACTTATTCTTGGCTCCAGAAAAGGAAGAGCAGAGAAGACTAGAGCCACATGAAGAGAGTCTGAGTTTGGTGGCTCTGGGGAGAAAGCTGAAGGGTCAGCCACCAGGATCACTGGGTTAAGTCATTGCCATACTTCAGAGTCATCTTTCTTGGGCACAGCACTTCCCTCTATGCATCATTGGTCTGGTGGGAAGCAATAGGTCCACACTATGGAGCTTAAGTCTAATGCTGAGAACTGCAGCTGAAGCCACTTTCAGAGATTAAGTTTGACAGAAAGCCTGCAGGCAGTAGCAGATCTCTGGGAGCTTTTTGGCATTAGCTGATTCTTCCACAGGAGGGGGAAAAGCCAGCGTTGGTGTACTGCTTGGTTCCTTCTGCACACAAACGGACCTCACAGAGAAAGCCACAAGCTGCGGATCACTGACAGATCCAAAGAGGTAGCCCAGGGCCAGGCACAGGCAGTGACTGACTAAGGTCTGTATCAGAGTATTTGCAGACATGCCTAATACATAGAAACAAATGCAAAGAGACAGCCAAAATGGGCAGACAAAGAAACAGGCTCCAAACAAAAGAACAAGAGAATTCTCCAGAAGAAGAGCTAAATGAAATGGAGGCAAGAAATTTATCTCATATAAATTTTAAAGTAATGATTATAAGAATGCTCAACAGCATGAAAAAGGACATAGAAACCATAAAAAATGACCAGTCAGAAATAAAGAATGCAACATCTGAAATAAATAATACACTAGAAGGAATAAACAGTAGATTAAATGAAGGAGATAATCAAATCAGTGATATGGAAGACAAGGTAGTAAAATACAAACCAAGCAGAGCAACAAAAAGAAAAAAAAATTAAAAAATGAAAAGTATAAGGACACTTGGGAAAATATGAAGCACAACAATATCCACATAAAGGGGTATCAGAAAAAGAAGAGATGGAGCAAAAGATCAAGATCCTATTTGAAGAAATAATGACCAAAAACTTCTCTAATCTGGTGAAGGAAAAAAACACACAAGAACAGAAAGCACATAGAGTCCCAAACAAGATGGACACAAACAGGACCACACAACGACACATAATAATTAAAATGGCAAAGCTTAAAACAAGGAGAGAATCTTAAAAGTTGCAAGAGAAAAGCAGTTAGTTACATACAAGGGAGCTCCCATTAGATTCCATCTGATTTTTCAACAGAAACATTTCAGGCCAGAAGGGACTGGCATGAAATATTCAAGGTGATGAAAAGCAAGAACCTACCACCAAGGCTAATTAACCCAGCAAAACTATTATTTAAAATTGAAAAAGAAATAAGAGCTTCCCAGAAAAGAAAAAGTTAAAGGAGTTTGGTACCACCAAACCAGTATTCCAACAAATCATAAATGGCTTACTTTTGAAGAATAAGAAGAAAAAAGAAAAGGAAAAAAAAGTGTTTTAAAATGGCGATGAATATGTATCCATTAATGATAACTTAAATGTAAATAGCGTAAATGTACCAATCAAAAGAAATAGGGTAGCTGAATGAATAAAAAAATTTATATATATGCTCTCTCCAAGAGACCCATCTCAGAATGAAAGATATACACAGTCTAAGAGTAGAGTAATGGAAAAAGATGTTTTATACTAATGGAAAAGAGAGGAAAAACTGAAGTGGCAATACTTATATCTGACCAAAAACACTTTAAAACCAAGGCTATAGTAAGAGATAAAGAAAGACATTATATAATGATACAGGAAACAATCCATCAAGGAAACATAATCTTAGTAAATATTTATGCATCCAACACAGGACCCCCTAAAGATGTCAAGCAAATCTTGATGGATATAAAGGAAGAGATTGACAGAAATACAGTCATTTTGCAGAATTTTAACACCTTCTTGACTTCAGTGGATAGATTTTCCAGACAGAAAACAAATAAGGATACAGTGGCCTTAAATGACACATTAGACCAAAAATATTTAATTGATATCTTCAGAGATTTTCTCCCTGGAGCAGCAGCATATTTGGTGTGTCTGGAAGAAGTCCAGGCATAGTTATCATAATGAGAATGCTTTTACAACATCAATGTAACCTGGAAGCCAAAGAGACTGGACTGGAAAGCATATGTATGAACAATGATGACTTTACTATACTAGTCACTGGGGATGGTAGATGCCTTTACGTGAGCATGCATGCTATGTGGCCATGGAATTAAAAATTACTGAGCAAGTAGAACAAAGAATCTGCATCAAATTTTGCATTAAGCTTGAATCTTCCTGGGAATTATTTGGATGATTCAGACGGTTTTGGGGGATGATGCAGTGAGTATAGTGCAATAAAACTGTGGCACAGACACTTCAGATATGGTCAAGAATCTGTTTAAAGTGACCCACATTCTGGAAGGCCCACAACAAGCACAGCACTTGAGAATGTTTAATGTGTATCAGCTGCAATGGCACAGATTGGTGACTGACAGTGTGAGAACTTCATAGAAGCTGAAGTGGGGATCCTAAAAACTACTGTGTCTGAGGTTTTGATACAGCATGTCGGCATGAAATGTGTTATGGCAAAATTCATTATATGGCTTCTGCTACCATAGCAGAAGGAATCTTGTACCGTAGTTGCTAATAACTTGATTAAAATCACTACCAATGAACCAGATTTCCTACAGAAGATCATAACTGAAGATGAATCGTGGGTCTATGGCTATGATCTGGAAATGAAAGTCCAGTCATCCCAATGAAATTCACCTTTTTTCTATGAAGAAAAAGGGTACAGCAAAGTTGCAGAAAAATCAAGATCAGGTTAACTGTGTTTTTCTTTTTAATTGGGAAGGTGTTGTCCACCACAAGTATACCCTCCTGGCAAAACAATGAATAAGGAGAACTACCACAGTGTTCTTTGTTGGTTGAGAAATGCAATATGACTAAAATAGCTGCAGCTGTGAGCAACTGGTTGATTGGCAGCTTCATCGTGACAGCATGCCTGTTCATGCATTACATTTCTTGCAGAGTGTTTGGTGAAACATCAGATCACTCAGGTGACTGAGATACCCTACAGCCCAGATTTGGCACCCTGAAACTCTGCCTTTTCCCAAAACTAAAATCACCTTTGGAAGGGAAAAGATTTCAGACCACTGATGATATTCAGGAAGATTTGATGAAGCAGCTGATGCTGATTCCAACAAAGGATTTTGCAAAGTGTTTTGTACAGTGGAAGAGACACTGGGAGAACTTTGTGAGGTCCCAAGGTGCCTACTTTGAAGGACAGTGAAGTGTCATTGTCCAATGTACAATGTTTCTTGTATCCTGTATCTTCTTGAGTAAATAGCCCTATTTTTCATACTACTTGGCTGGATACCTTCTGGACAGACCTCAGATAGATTCTTCTCAAGTACACATAGAATGTTTTCTAGGATAGACCACATGTTAGGATTCAAACCGACTCTCAGTAAATGGAAGAAAAAAGGAATCATATCAAGAATATTCTTTGACCATAATGCTAAGAAACTAGAAATCAATGACAAGAGGAAATCTGAAAAATAAACAGAGATATGGAAGCCAAACAACAAGTTATTAAACAATGAGTGGGTCAACAATGAGATCAAGGCAGAAATCAAAAGATACCTTGAAAAATATGAAAATGAGAACATGGCAACCAAAAATCTGTGGGACACGAAGAAAGCAGTTCTCAGAGGCAAATTCATAGTATTAACGGCCTATGTAAAAAAAAAAAAAAGAGCTGAAATAAACAATTAACATTACATTTAAAGGAACTTTAAAAAGAACCAAAAAATAAAGCCTGGGGTGAGCAGAAGAAAAGACATAGTAAAGATTAGAGCAGAAATAAATAAAATAAAGTCTACAAAATGTAAAAGATCAATGTATGCAAGAGCTGGTCCTTAAAAATATAAACAAGATTAACCAACATTTAATCAGATTCATTAAGTAAAAGAGAGAGAGGACAAAAATAAATAAAATCAGAAATGAAAGAGAAGAAAAAAACACTGACACCAAAGAATACAAAAGACTTTAAGAAAATATTATGAACAAATATACATCAAATTATTGGACAACCTTGATGAAATGAATAAATTCCTAGAAAAATAAAATCAAACTAAATTAGGAAGAATCAGAGAATCTGAGTAGACAGATTATATCTGGAGAAGTTGAAGCAGTAATAAAAAAAAACTCCCAAAAAGTAAAAGTCTTAGGCTGGATAGCTTCACAGGTGAATTTTACCAAATACTCTAGGAAGAACTAATATCTCTCATTCTCAATCTATTTCAAAAAATTCAAGAGAAGGAAAAATCTCAAGCTAATTTTACAAGGCCAGCATTATCCTAATTCCAAAACCAGATAAAGACACTATAATAAAGGAAATTATAAGCCAGTATCACTGATGAATATAGATGCTAAAAATCCTCAACAAAATATTAGCAAAATAAATACAGCAATACATCAAAAAGACTATACATCATGATCAACTGGGATTTATTCCTCAGATGAAAGGTTGTTTGAACATTCATGAATAAATATAAGCGATCACCACATAAGTAAAATGAAGAATAAATAGTATGTGATGATATCAATAGATGCAGAAAAAGCATTTGATAAAATCTAGCACTGATTTATGATAAAAACTTTCAGCATAGTGGGAACAGAGGGAACAAACCTATATATAATAAAAGCCATATATGACAAACCCACTGCCAACATCATACTCAACAGGCAAAAACCACGAGTTCCCCTTAAGATTGGGAACAAAACAGGAATATTGGCTTTCACCTCTCTTATTCAATGTAATACTGGAAATCCTAGCCATATCAATCAGATAAGAAGAAGAAAGACTTGGAACACCTTCCAAGTCATGAAAGGCAAGGACCTACATCTAAGAATACTCTCTCCAGAAAAGATTTCATTTAGAATGGAAAGGCAGAGAAAGTGCTTTGCAGATAAGGTCAAGTTCAAGAAGTTCATCACCACCCAGCCTTTATTGTATGAAATGTTGAAGGAAGTTATATGAGGTATGGAGGAATATTAACAGGGGAGTGGTAGGGGGAGAGGGTGGGAATGGGACACAGAACAAGTAGCATAAATGGGAGGTAGACAACAGACAGGGGGAGATTAGAATAGTATAGGAAGTGCAGGAGAAGAACGACTTATGTGTATGACCTATGGACAAAACTAAAGGGAGGGGAAAGGGGGGTAAGAGGGTGGAGGGAAAGAAGGGGGGGAAGTGGGGCAACTGTAACAGCATAATCAATAAAATATAGTTAAAGAAAAAAAAGAACAGTAATACCCTAGGAAATTCGATCGCCATTTGAGTGATTAAGAAAATAATAAGTAAAATTTTCATGTACTTGCTAGCACCTGCAAACATCTCTAAACCTTTCGACCAAACTGTGTACAGGTGACTGTGCAGACAAAATAAAGACATCAAGAAACGGTATTAAAAAAAAAAAAGAAGAAGAAGAAAGAAATGGCATTCAAATTGGAAAGGAAGAAGTAAAAGTGTCACTATTTGTAGATGACATGATACTATGCATAGAAAACCCTAAAGATTCTACCAAGAAACTACTAGAACTGATAAATGAATTCAGTAAAGTACAGAATACAAAATTAATAGCCAGGAATAAGTGGAATATGTATATGCCAGTAACAAACTCTATGAAAGGGAAATATAGAAAACAATGTCAATCGCAGTTGCTTCTAAAATAATAAAATACCTAGGAATAAATTTAACCAATGTCAGAAAAAAAAACCTGTATTGGAAAAGTATAAGAGACTGAAGAAAGAAATGGAAGAAAATACAAATAAATGGAAGCACATACAATGTTAATAAATAGGAAGAATTAATATAATTAAAATGCCCATACTATGAAAAGCAATATATAGATTCAACACCATTCCTATCAAATACCAATGATGTATTTCATAAAACTAGAACAAATATTTCAAAAATTTATGTGGAATCAAGAAAATCCTGAAATAGCAACAGTGATCTTGAGAAAGAACAAAGTTGAAGGAGTCACACTACCTAATATCAAAGTATACCGTAGGGCCATAGTAATCAAAACAGCTGGCGTAACAAGTACTGGCATAAAAACATAAACATGGATAAATGGAACAGAATAGAGAGCTCAGATATAAACCCATACGTTTATAGTCAGTTAATATTTGACAGAGGAAGGAAGCACATACAATGGACTGTAAATAGTTTATTCAATAAATGGTTCTGAGAAAATTGGAGAGAAATGTGCATAAAAATAAAACTAGGCCACACTTAGGATAAATTCAAAATGGATTAAAGACTTAAATGCTAGACTTGAAACCAAAAAATACCCAGAAGAAAACATAGGCAGTAAAATCTCAGACATTGTTTGTAACAATAATTTTTCTTATATATCTCCTCAGGCAAAAGAAACAAAAGAAAAAAAATAAGTGAGACTACATCAAAATAATAAGTTTTTGCACAGGGGAAAAAAAACATCAACAATGTAAAAAGACAGCCCACAGAATGGGAGAACGTTTTTGCTGATACACCTGATGAGGCATTCATATTCAATATTCATAAAGGACTTATTGATGCGGACCTCGGCTCGCGGGGTCTGCAGCATCATGGCTAAGACACACGTGAGGCAAATCCACACGGACTACCGAGTCCTGTGGAGGAAAAGGGACTGCACAGTCGCTCTCTCAAGAGGAGAGCACTGACCCCTTCCTTGACAGGCTTTTATTGCTTTTCTGGGTACATTACATGAAGGATGGTTCTCATTTACTATGCACAGGTTCACTGTAGGCGATTACCTTTTACAGATAACAAAGGAAAGAATGTTGCTAATTACTTCAAAGAGAAGGATGTTACAGATCCAGGGGAAAAGTCGTTGGACTGGTTACCCTCGTCCTTGGAAAGTTTAGCATGGATTTTAGGAAGTTACTTAAGAGACATGCAGTAAACATTAGAGCTATGCAGCTACCTCAAACCAGGGTAAGGAAGTTTTAGCAAAAGCAAGTCTCATAGCAGCCTAGGTACAATGCAGGCCTGATTCCCCACAGGAGAACCCATCCGTGGGCATGGGCCCCGTGTCGCTCTCCAGTGGCCCCTCCGAGTGGGCGCTGGGCCCACGCCACGCAGAATGGTCTCCCATATTTATAAAACTCAACATCAGGAAAACAAACAATCCAATTAAAAACTGAGTAAAGTGCCTTAATAGACACACCTTCAAAGAGAACATACAGATTACCAATAGGCATATGAAGAGATGCTTAATGACACTAATCATCAGAGAAATAGAAATGAAAACCACAACGAAATATCACCTCACACTGGTCAGAATGACTATCATCGATAAATCAACAAACAAGTGCTGGGAGGATATGGAGAAAGGGAAATCCTTTTGCACTGTTTGTGGGAATGCAGATTGGTGCAGCCACTACGGAAATTAGTATGGAGTTACCTCAAAAATTTGAAAATGAAACTGTCTTATGACCCAGAGGTTCCACCTCAGATAATTTATCCAAAGAAAACCAAAACACTAATTCAAAAGACTTTAAGCTCCTATATATTCATTGCAGTATTCTTTATAATAGCTAAGATTTGGAAGTAGCCCAAGTGTCCATCAATAGATGAGTGGATAAAATAACTATGGTACATTTACACAATGGTATATTACCTGGCTGTAAAAAAGAAGAAAAAAGTATCTTTTGCTACAGGATGGATAGATCTTAAGAACATTATACTGAGTGAAATACCCAGTCAGATAAAGACAAATACCATATAATTTAGCTTGTATGTGGAATCTAATGAACAAACTGAACTAACCAGCAAGATAGAGAGACAAACTCACAGAGAGCAGGGGCTGACATCTCTCAGGGAGGGGTTTAGAGGTGGAGAAATTGAACAACAACAAAAAGACTCATGGACACAGATAACAGGTTGGTAATTGTGTGGAGGGCAGAAGTGGGTATACGTGAAAGAGGATGTTAGGGGAATAAATGGTAATGGAAAAATACAATTAAAAAAAAAACAAGGAAATGCTACTGAAAACACCAAAATATCCAATATCTGTATGACAATGGCAAAAAATGGGAGTGCAAGATGTTACAGTCACTTTGGAAGTCAGAGGTAGTTCTTACAAAACTAAAGATGCTCCTACTACATGATCCAGTGACCATGCCCCTTCTTTTTACTCAAAAGAGATAGAAATTTATGTTTACACAAAAATATGTACAAGTATGTTTATAACAACTTTATTTATAAATGCCAAAACTTGAAAATAACCAGGATGTTTTTCAGTACGTGAATGGATAAACAAACTGTGTTACACTAAAACAATTGAATAGGATTCAGCACTAAAAAGAGTTGAGCTGTCAAACCATAACAATACATGAAAGAAGTTTAAAAGGATATTACTAAGTGAAAGAAGCCAATCTGAAAGGTTACATTATGTTCGGTTTTAACTGTATGACTTTATGAAGAAGGCAAAAGTTGGAGACAGTAAAAAAGATCAGTGGTTTCTAGGGGCTGAGGTAGGGAGGATGTGTATAAGTGGACCACAGAGGATTATTAGGGGAGAGAAATACTCTGTATAATACCATAATGATGGATTTCTTTATTTGTCATTAAGTATATGTCTAAACACATAGAGTGCAAAGCGCCAAAAGTGAACCCTGATTTATACTATGTGTCAATGTAGGCTCATCAATTGTAACAAATATACCACTCATGTGAGATATTGATAGTGGGGGACAGTATGCATTTGTGGGAGCAGGTTTTATATTGGAAACCTCTGTACCTTCTCTTCAATTTTGCTGTTAATCTTAAACTGTTCTGAAAAAGTAAATTATTAATTTTTTAAAAGTTATATCAACAGAATAAAAATACTAGCAAAGAACTAGCAACTGTATTTTAGAACAACATTATGAGGCAAGTGATCAGGAATTTCTTTAAGGAAGAAAGTGTACCAGGGTTATTCAGTAACTATTGTTTCTTGCCTTAGGAGGACCCCATTAGATAGCCATTGTAAATGGATAGGATCTCTCCAAGTTTCCCCAGATTCTAGAAATTGTGTTGTAAATAGGTGACATGATAAAGGAGTTTCAAACAGTAAAGGCTGAATTTTCATTAACAGTTTTATGTTGTTAATTAAACAAATCCTATGGCAAAAATGAATGAACTAATATAGATAATAATAATTATTATTATTATAGATCATTATTATCTATAGTAGTTAAGGAGATGCCATAATAAGCTCACATAAATGTTAATAATTCCTATTGCTTTCATGCAATTAAAAACACTTGACTTTTCTTTTCTTGCTTTGTTGCTCAGTTTATATACTCCACAGCACATGGGCATGGAGTTACAGCTCCACAGCTGATCCTCGCGGGACTGGGTCCTCTGCTTTCTGTGTAAGCGTCATCAAAGTAATTAATCTCCATCTTCTGTTTTTTCATATATAAAAATGGGATAATAATACTAGTTTTCTTTTTAGAAGTTTTTGTGATGATTGAGCTAGATAATACATGAAAAGCACTTAAAACAACACATCATAGATAGTCTGTCTTCAACAAATGTTTGCTGCTTTTACTACTCCAATGATCTTTCAAATCATATATTAAGTAGTGGTCATAATTATCATTTGTAAACTCAACAGACTGAAAAATAGGAGGTTGATTTATTTAAGTCTTCTTTCTAATAACTTGGGTCTTTGGTCTGCACAGTCCTCCACTGAAATATTCATACAAGCTGTAAACTTTGGAAAGTTAAACATCCCCTCTATGCCTTAGTTTCTCACCTGCACAACGGGGATAATCATACTCCGTACTTCAGAGGATTAGTGTGAGGATTAAATAACTATACAAAGCACTTAAAACAATACCTGGCACAAATTAAGCATTATGTGTTCACTATTACTCTTATGATTTTCATTATTTTTTTATTCTGCTCCATTCATGATCTTTCTCTTTGCTATTCCCACAGTTCTCCAGCTCCCTGTAGGGTCCTTTGGTATAGTTCCTCTCTACCTATTTTAATTTCCCTGGTTGCTTAAGGCAGCAGAAAATGACTACCAGCTTGTTAATAGCATTTTGACCGAAAATCATTTTTTAGAATGTCCTGGGAATTTACATTTTAAGCCTTTCATCAGTAAAATCCTATGGTTTAAAGATATGCTCTAAGTGTAGATAACAAAGAGCCAAATCTCATCCTCACTACCTTTGAGTGGTGTGGGCATTGAATGGTATAGAAATAGAGTGGGGATGGAGGAGAGATTGTTTCCTTGAACTTGGCTCCATTCTACATCTAAAGTCAGTCCAAAGGAAATGTTTCCCTTTCATTGAGAAGAAAGGAGAATGGCTTTTAGTTCTTCGACACTTAAAATCTGGAATGGAAATAACTGAAGATGACAAAAATGAAGTTGACTGGCTTCATAATTTTCCAGAGGTTGACACTATTTATATTCTTTTTTATCGATAAACAGAATTGTGGAAATGTTACTTCATATGTGGTCATGCATTGAGGTACTTCAAGAAAATCATAACAATGACAGAATATTTTAGAAAATGTACCATCAGAAAAGGTTTTTTAGCATGTAAAAGAACGAATTAATACTCTTTGTGACATTTTAATAATAGCAATATTCTGATAACCTTAAACAGGTAAAACTGTAACATTTCATTCTGAAAATAATCAACGCAGGCAGCATTTCTGCAGTAAATTTAAATCTAAATGGCGTTATTAAAAAACAGTAGTGTTGTATTTTGTTTTACCTGCATTTGAGAAAAGATTCTTTTTATCTATGGAAGAGAACAAAAAGAACAGACATAGAGTTTAAAAACAACACTCTAAGGATTTTTAAAACCAAAAAATTGAAATAACTTTGTAAAGATGGCATTATATAATTTCTAGAATTTTTACAATGATTCTTTCATTTAAAAATACCCCAAAATGTATCCCTTATAAAATAAATCACACTGCTCATTTTTATCAGTCTAGCTTTAATATCAGTATTCAGGTTTATAAATGTAGTATTAGAAAAACAATGGATTAGATAGATGCAATATGACACTTTTATACCTTATATTATGTTTGATTCCTCATCACTTTTCTCTGTTTCTTTAATTCCTTATCACTCTCCCCTAAACAGAGAACATCTGCTGATTTCATTATATGGGAACTTAATATTACTTAATTAAAATACAAAGCTCTAGTTGCATTACTATTTAATTGAATGTGATTTAAATAAAACAATAATGGAAAGTATCAGATAGTTCATATATATATTTCTGTTTGTTAAAGGATAATACCTTTCTTGACTATTTCTTCAGGGTAACCATAGGTTTTGTAATTTTATCAATATTAAAAAGAAAATTTGCAAAGCATTACTATGTGTTTTTTACCTTCTAGCACTAAAAGTACATCTTACTGTAGCTTTTTAAGTATTAACTTTTCTTTTGGACATTCAAAGCAATGCCAATTTTGTTATATCTTAAAAATATTATTGCAGATATGTTTGTAATGATTTTAAAATTCATCTGTAATACCTAATATGATTAAAAATGCTTTTATGAATTATTTTTTCACTTGCAAATTTTGATGAAAAGTGTAACTGCATGACAATTTGTTAAAAGAATATCTTTGGGTAGAAGTGATAATTGTCAATTAGTTACCATTTACCCTACAAAAAGTGAAGAAAGGATAGTAATAATCATGGCAGAATTCATATGTCATAAACTGTTGTTTTCTTCCTTTTTTATATCCAATAGTAATTTTTGTAAAATAAATGGACAAACGTAGAAAAATGGATCATAAAAGAAAAAGGTTGAGCCCTGGCTGGTGTAGTGGATTGAGCGAGGGCTGGGAACCAAAGGGTCAACGGTTGTATTCCCAATGAGGGCACATGCCTGGGTTGCAGGCCAGGTCCCCAGTGAGGGCCATGTGAGAGGCAACCATACATTGTTGTTTCTCTCCCTCTCTGTCTCCCTCCCTTCCCCTCTCTCTAAAAATAAATAAAATCTTAAAGAAAAAAGAAAAAGGGTGAAACAGACACTGTGTTAACAAATAAATATGTATTTTATAAAAGTTTAAGAGATTTTTATACATTCTATATTTTTATATTTACTTCAGATCACTTTTAAATAACACATTATAAATTCAGTTAAGGTCACTTTTGCCCTTTCCTTGTCTTATTCCCCTCTAATACTCTCCATTAAAATGAACTTTCTATTTTATTAAGCTGTGTACATATTTGCTTCTATAACATAATTGTAAAACTAAAATCTAGAAACAGTTCATTCTAATTTTTTATATTTAAAAATGTACATATTCTAGTTTATTTTAATTTCTATACAGTATTACATCATATCAATGACAAACCAAGGTGAGAAACAGATGGTGGCGGGAGCACGCAAGTGGAGACACTGCCACTATTCCCCTTCTCCTTAGTGTAATAGTAGTAGGCAGTACTAGGCACTTGGAGTAGCAATGATTTAGGATGGCTGCAATTTCTTTTACATGCCACTCACAAATCAGAGAATATGTTTGTATGTGCTTTGTGTTGTATGAGTGCAAGAGTTTTTCGGAACTTTTTCCTAGTTGAAGAAATGCTAGGAATTGGCCTATTTTCATAGTCAGCTCTACTGCTATTGGTAAACTGCTCTCCATAGTCATTCTATCAGCTTCTATCAGCATGCTTCAAGGTTAAATTTTCCCCACCTTACCAGTGGTTAGAAATGTCAGACTCTTCCAACAGAATTGGTATAGACTAGATTATCTTCATTGTTTTACCCTGAATTTCGGTGATTGGAAATGCAGGGTAAAACAACTCTTTAGCCTTTCAGATTTATTCTCAAACTACATGTTTTTTTAAATTTTTACTAATTTGAGAATTCTTAAATATTGCAATTCAAATATCCTTTGTTAAGACTGTAAATATCTTCCCCCAAACTCTTGCTGTATTTTTAACTCTGTCCTTTTTTTTTTTCTTTTGGTGTTATAAAAATTTTTATTTTGATGTAATTAAATTCATCAGTCTTTTTCTTTATGCTTACATTTTATTTATTTTTAAAAATACTTTTCTATTCCAGTGTTATAATAGATTCTTTAGATTGTCACCTCCATTTAAAAGTTTAAAAAATTTCAGATTTAAGATTTTAATTCATTTTCTATTTGGAGTGATATCAGGATTTAGTTTTATTTTATCTTTCCATATGATAGAAATATGTGTTACGATATTATTTAATAACTGATACACACTCTTAATTCATAATGCTGACTCTTTCAGATATGTAAAATTTAATATTGATACACCATGCCATGTTGTCTTTACAATATTCTAGCCATTGTGAATTTTGCTTATCTTGTATTTATAATATGTTTTACTTCCCTCTTCTGTAATAGAATAGGGCCCTTGATCCTGTGGGATTTCTGAAAAATTATCTTATTTGTTCTTACATCTTTTCGTTGCCAAATATATTTTTAATATTAGTTTACATAATTCAACACATTATTTAGGATATTTCTTGGATTCAGCTACTTAAATTTATAGAAGGGATCATTTGTAATCTTACCTCTAAAATGCTGTTGTCCTCACAAATTATTTTAGTACCATTTTATCAGGCAATAAAATGAAAACAATGAAACAATATTAATTCCAAATGAAGACTCAGTTTTGAAGTAAATAATTTTTACTTCAATATCTTAGTATTCTTGGAATTTATTTATTTTTAACATTTTTAAATTTTTATTTCATTTTAATATTTTAAATTATAATTTGTATTCAATATTATTTTGTATTAATGTCAGGTTTACAACATAGTGGTTAGACTATCATATACTTTACCAAGTGTTACCCATAATATTTCCAATATCCTACAGGAATCATACACAGTTATTACAATATTACTGAGTATACTTCCAATGCTGTATTTTACATTTCCATGACTACTTCATAACGACCAAACTGTACTTCTCAATTTCTTCATCCAGTTACCCAAACCCTTTTTCCCTGGCAACCACCAGCATGTTCTCTGTACTTATGAGTTTCTTTCTGTTTTGATTGTTTATATTGCTCTTTAGATTGTGAATATAAGTGAAATCATGTTGTATTTATCTTTCTCTGATTGATGTATCTCACTTAGAAGAATAACATCTAGATCCATCCATGCAGTCACAAGTGGTAAATTTTCATTATTTTTTTATGTCCTAGTAATATTTTCTGTATATAAGTACAACTTCTTTATCCACACATTTATTGATGGGCCCTTGTGTTGCTTTAACATCTTGGCTATTATAAGTAACTCCCCGAATATCAGCTGCAATTTTGAAAAAGAACAGCAAAGCGGGAGGGATCACAATTCCTGATATCAAACCATATTACAAGGCCACTGTAATCAAAACAGCTTGGTACTGGCATAAAAACAGATAGACCAATGGAACAGAATAGAGAGCCCAGAAATAAACCCAAGTCTCTACGGGCAATTAATCTTCGACAAAGGGGGCAGAAGCATGAAATGGAATAAAAATAGCCACTTCAACAAATGGTGTTGGGAAATCTGGATGGCTACCTGCAGAAAAATGAAACTTGAGCACCAACTTACACCATACACAAAAATAAATTCAAGATGGATAAAAGACTTAAATGTAAGTTGTGATACCATAAACGTTCTAGAGCAAAACATCGGTAGGAAAATCTCAGACATTCCACGCAGCAACATCTTCAATAACATGTCCCCCAGAGCAAGGGACATAAAGGAAAGAATAAACAAATGGGACCTTATCAAAATAAAGAGCTTCTGTGGAGCTAAAGAAAATAGTATTAAAATAAAAAGAGAACCAACAGTATGGGAAAACATATTTGCCAATAATACCTCAGACAAGGGTTTGATCTCCAAAATATATAAAGAACTCATACGACTCCACTCCAGGAAGACAAAAAAAAAACAATTAAAAAATGGTCAAAAGACATGAACAGACGCTTTTCGAAAGAGGACACACAGAGGGCCCAGAGACATATGAAAAGATGCTCAACATCATTAGCCATCAGAGAGATGCAAATTAAAACCACGATGAGATACCACCTCACATCAGTCAGAAAGGTCATCATAAACAAAGCAACAGATAACTGCTGGAGGGGATGTGGAGGAAAGGGAACCCTACTGCACTGTTGGTGGGAATACAGACTGGTGCAGCCACTGTGGAAAACAGTATGGAACTACCTCAGAACACTAAAAATGGAATTGCCTTTTGACCCAGCAATTCCACTACTGGGATTATACCCTAAGAACCCTGAAAAACCAATTCAAAAGAACCTATGCACTCCAATGTTCATAGCGGCACAATCCACAATAGCCAAGTGCTGGAAGCAAACTAAAGCGCCCATCAACACATGAGTGGATCAAGAAACTATGGTTCATTTACACACTGGAATTCTACGCAGCAGAGTGAATGAAGGAGCTTATACCCTTTGCAACAGGATGGATGGAACTGGAGAGCATTATGCTAAGTGAAATAAACCAGGCGGTGAGGGACAAATGCCATATGATCTCACCTTTATCTGGAACATAACCAACAAAAGAAAAAAGCAAGAGAAACATAACCAGAGACATTGAAATTAAGAACAATCTAACAATAGC
>PVJI01003096.1:0-130684 GCA_004026765.1 Micronycteris hirsuta
TTACTGGTGTAGGGCCACTTTTATGATAATTTATTCATTTCCAGATTCTTCGATTGCAGTGTGCATAAACTGAAAATATAATCTGTGATGACAAATTCTCATTGAAGAATATCTTCTGCACCACACTAAACCCACACCAAGTCAGAAAGCAGTTAGTTGACTCCTTGGACAGGTAGCAGACTTTCTTCTGTTCTTTCATTGGGATATTACTCTTCAATAGTCTGGCTTAATATGAGATTGCTTGACAATGTATTGCTTTGACTGAGCCCACGGTTTCTGTTACTGGGTGAAAATTAAATTCCCAGTCAGGCTGCCCAATCTGACCACTTCCCTTGGTGCATTCATCTTTAGTCTTGGCCCCTGGAGGTTTTCTTTACTTTCTTGGAAGGTCAGCTATGTGTTTGTGATGTTTTATACAGCATTTTTACATGCTTTACTTCGTCAGATTTATCTTGTCCACTACTTATCTAAAACAAATTTCCCACGACAATCTCACCATACAGATGATGACGAGCAATAAGTAGATGGGATTATAAAGAAAGTTCAGTAAAGAAATAGCTTAATGAGTCATCATAACGGGTAAACTAGTCCTGAGTGATTTGTCATGGACCGAGTAGCTTGAAGCTCTCTTATTTTGGGGGCATCTCAGGTACCGCTTGTGCAAAAGACAGCTATCAAGGAACACAATGGCTGATACTCAGCTGGGAAACTGCATACTATTCTTCAGTTTACTGGAGAGATTTATACCATTTGACCTCAGCAGGGATTGCTGCTGCTGGGCACTCCATTGTTTTTCTCTTACTGATTCACCGTAACTTTCTCTGTTATGGCTATTTAAGCCCTTTTGCACTCTCTTTAAGCCCATACACTCACTCTGCCTCTTCTCTCTCAACATCCTCAGCTTTCGATTTTTGCGTGGCCTCAGTCAATAACCTCTGCTTTCTTTTAAATTCACTTTAAAGTGTAGACGCTTGTAAATATGTGAAATCTGCACTGGGTAATTCTGTAAAGAAATTGTTGTCAGTTCTAGATTGCCTGGCAAAAAAATGATAACAAATTGAAGGTTATGTAATACATTTTCAAGGGTTGAGGACTTATAGAAACCACAAAGAACCAAAAGTGACAAAAATCCTGGCAGCCAAGGCCTTGCAGAGCTTGATATGCATCGAGACTCTGCAAACCCAGGGCCTCAGGGAGCAGTGAGCTGCAGATTTATTCACCTTGCTGGCGATGCTAGAAAGAATACCATTTTTGCTGAGCCAGATCCCGGCTGGGAAAAAGTGAAGGTACTGCGTGTTGTTGCAAAGGCCTCAATGTGCGCAGCGAGTGGGATAAACACTGACCTGGGGGTGGGCATAGTTTAAGGCAAGATCTTGGTCCTTCTGCAAACTATCCACCACTAGATTGAAGTTTCTTTGAGAAAAATCGAGTTTATACTCCACAGTAAGGTATCCTATACCTAGAGTATTATTTATTTAATTTTTGAAAAATGATTGTGTAAAATTGACATCATAGTATTGTTTTACATCTTCTATTATCTCAACTGAAGTAAAGACTGTGTTATGTAAAAAAAAATCTGAGTGACTTGAATTTGAATGTAGAACAAACCTTGTGTCTCTGTATATCTGATTCTATTCTTTTATAAAGAGTGGAAAGGAACAGCTTGAGGTGGATGATATGAATATCAATAGCACTACACTTACTCAAGTGTTTTGACTGAGTTGACACGTGAAAACACTGCCTAGGATGAGGACTTGGCTGCAATAATTAATTATGGCTTTTCATAAAGACAGAAAAATGTAAAAGTAGCAAATCAGCATTTTCATGCTTTATCTTCTTAAAAGAACCAGGATGAAATTAAACAAAGAATAATAATTGAGAATCTGGCATAGAGTTTTAAGAGTGGGTTAGGAAGGATATACAAGTTACGCTGATGATACACTTTCAAGTGAGCCCATGTTTACAAGAATAAAACATAGGAAAAGTGATTGATTGATTCCTTTAATTACGTTGTTTGTTTTTTAGGAAATAAGCAGTTGTTTATCAACAGCCATGGTGATGGTCAAACGATTCAATTCTGAAATCAGGCTTATGTGTCTCAGTAAGGTAAATGCGAGATGGCATCACTGCAAATGTTTTATTAACAAATTATGGCATGATCAATTTTTATGACTGGGACTGGGACTTTTAAATCTTTATTTATTTATTAAAATTAGAGAAAAATGAGCCCAGGACACTTTTTCATCTTGCCTCTACCTTTAAATGAAGGTAGAGCAATAAATGTCTCATGTATAAATTTAGGGTTAGGAGAGCCAAAGATTATGAAGACAAGTAAGTCAGTGCTGCTGCTGCAAGGGTGTTTATTACGCCTGCAATTCAAACAGAGTAAAGGGAGTAGAGTGGGTTTTAAAAAGTGGTATTGTATGATTAGGAGGACAAGGCAGTTTTTAAGAGAGAATAGATCCTACTGAATATTGATTGGATGAATGAAGAAGTTAATGGGAATATAAATGTCACAAACACTAGCATATTAAGATCAATTTGCGACTTGAAAATGAATAAAGCTCAGTCTTCAATCCATAATGAGATTTTACGTTAGTCCTTTACGTATCAGCAATGGTTTTATGTACCACGCAGGGGTCTTTTGAGATAAGAGCTGATACGTATTACCTAAAAGCTGTGATTGTTATATTAAGCACTGTCTTTAAGCTGAAGATCTGCAGTGGCACATTTGAGTATGAATATGAATGATTTTGGTTTCCCTTTTAGTTAGTTTTTATAAGTTGGCTGGAAATTTCTCTCCCAGTTATCCTGTTCCTGAGAGTTTGGTGACGTGGAGAAAATGGTACAACATCTTGTCGGCATCAGAGATATGAAGCCTGGAAATGCTGGAAAGTTATTGTAACGGGGGTGGCCACTCTCTCTAACCTTTGTGTTCTATAGAAATGTCAAACTCCCAAATGTCCCCTGAATGCTGATTTTAAAGACGCTTCAACACCAAAGTTATAGTTTGTTTGGTTAGTTTTCTTCAGTTCTATATAAAGAAGAAAAAAAAAAAGGCAGGGGACTTTTGCAAACAAGCTGTGCATTTAAACTACAATCTTGTAAGATAACAGAAGGACCTGTAGTTTGGAGCGTGAGATGCACACGTGGGGAGAGGGAAATAAGGAGCCCGGACCAAACAGAACTGAGGCTGTCCAGTCTGAGAGGAGAGTAAGAGAGAAGATAGAGAATGGGAGCTCTCATCAAATGTTTGAAGGGAAAGAAGTACCGTGTGCATACATAGGTACTTCATGTACACAGGTGTGTGTACATATATTTTTATTTTTTTCTGTACTTGGAGATGTTAGAAATTATAAAAGCTTCTAATTATGACACACTTTTTAGGAGAAAGGGAGGGGAAGAGAGTTGCCCATAAAGGGAATGGCTGCCTCTCAAAGTGATGATCTCTCTCACTGGAGGAATGCAGCAAAAGCTGACTCATGACCAATAAAAGATGTTGGGGTAGAGTTCTTTGGACTCTAGAATCTTATACAGACTTGAAAGTTCTGTATCTGGATGTCAGTTGCTGTAATAGACACTGCTGGTGCCCCACCATGCTTTTCCTCTTACGTGTTAACGCACTCTGGCTTATGACTTCCAACTGGCAGCACCTGGGTTTTCTCTGGTCTCTAGAGTGCGCTCTGCCCTTGGGGGTGGGTGGGGGTGGGGGGATCAGGTCAGCAGAGTCAGGAGACGAATGCCCTCTTCCCCAGCAGCACTCATGCAACAATGACAGGAACCGGTGCATACACAATCTAAGTCTCTTGCCCCACAGGTGAGATGATTCTGACATGTATGCTCTGCACCAGCTCCAGTAATTAGTTTACACTAATTTCAAATGAGACTAGGCCCCTTTCACTCACATAGCAATTTGCTAGATGAATGCACCTTTCGTTGACTGCATTTGTCCACTCTGCTTGAAATGTGTTCTTCACCTAACAAACCGACTGATTACACACCAATTTCTGCCTTAAAGTCTGCTTCTGGGGGAAGCCAAACTAAGACAGTTCTCCAGGTTAAAAACAGTTACCAGTGTGGTAGTGTAATCTGTAATGTAAAAACACTTTTGTTGACCGACTGTCCCAAGCTCTGTAGTGTACGCATCGTGTTTATATTCTGAGTCACTAATCTCTATGTATAATCAGTGTCCCGAGGTGCACAAAATACTTTTATTTGGATATGTAAATTTGGCTTGAATGTTTATTCTCTTATATAGAGAAATAGGAATGAATCAGTATCTTTATTTAATAAATTATTTATATTCCTGAAACCTGATTTCTCCCTTCACATTGTCTTATAGTCTTTAAGGATACCCGTGTATAGTACTGGTTTGCTATTGTTTCTGTCTTCAATTTTATTCTAAATGATACAAAAATTCTTTCAGTTTTATCCTTTCAAATCGAAGAATGAACTTTAAATATCCCTCTCCCACACTGAGAGCAACAGGATTTGAATAGGGTGGCAGAACTATAAGTGGAAAGCAAGTGTTGAAATTCTGGTGTGTAATTTCCACTCTGTGCCTCTCCACTCCATCAGGGTAACTGCCGACAGCTACAGGAGAACACATGGTGGGACACACCTGTATGTCCTTCTCCCTGACAATGATGGTTTACATCCACAATCCTGAATAATATTATAATTCTCATTATGTTAACTCTGAATATCTCTTAGCAGAGATCCATTTTGAGTTAATAGCATTTTAATTTAGTGATTTAAAATATTTGCAAAAAGGCACAAAAGATTCTATGGAATTTGTAATGATTAATTTGAAACTCACATAGCAGCTTAAAGGAACCAGAGAGCAGCAGCATGCTCTTCTTTAATTAAAGACACATTTTTAAGAAGCAATATAAAAATCATTCTAATGAGATATGGGTGGAGAGGTTAATCCTGTGCTTTCATTAACAAATGCATTGAATAAATATAAGCATTAAGTGATGAAGCTGGGACTTCACCCCAGGTCTTTCGACTACACTTTTCATCATTTTTTATTGTATCCTGTTGTCTTTCTTAGGCCACAGCAATTCCATAGTAATCTATCTTTCATAATAGCAAAATGAATGAAACAGATACTTGTGAGAGTGACATGCTTTCTGATATTAGATTTTTGATGATGCCAAACATATGAGAATAACTAGATTTCTCATAATGAAACAATGACACAGTTCCTTTTTTTCACAGAATCTTGTGTCTGAACATATTGTTTATTTCAATAAAAACATATATGCAAGGTATTGCTAATTCCGTTTTGCACTAGACTGGGTCAGGAACCCAAAGATGAAGAATTACCAGGTGAAATGTACAACATCCATGTCTAGGTTTGCAAATTTTTTGTATATCCATAATAAAGCTAATTATCAAAAAGGCTTAAATAATTTGGGATTCAATTTTGTACAGCTTGTACTTTATCAGATGTATATTTAAAGTGACAGTCTAGTACATATCCTATATTTAATGCCAATTCAACTCAATAAAATAGGTAATTCTATTTACGAGACAACCTCAAAGTGATAATGAAAGGTTAAACTATGTACAATATAGTCAATTACATTCTAACTATACTAGTGTTAAATACATTTTATGATGTTCTCTTTGAAGACAGGAACTCCGTAAGTGATAGTATATATAGTTAACTTCAATTAATCAGAATACCTTATTTCTTGAGTTGTCCCTAAGTGAACATATTATCACTGAAAAAAATATCTTGGGTTATAAAAATCTGAGGAGTCATATATTTAGGCAAATAAAATGTAAAGAGGTGACTCCAAAGAAAAACTTCTGCGGCCACTTTTGCAGGGAACACTAGGTTAAATAAGGTTTAGTAGGGTTTTTTTGCAGTAGGAATTTTTAGAGACTTTAATAACAGAAAGTACACTAAAAACCCCTGAGCCAGATAATGTGCAGTTCTGTAGAACAATTTTAAAAGGTCGTTTAAGTTCATCCTTCCTTGTATAAAGGACACATGGACAAAGCCAAAGCGGGGTAGGATTGAGGGTAGGAGGTGGGGTCGGTGGGGTGGGGAGGAGTAGCGGGGAGAAAATGGAGACAACTGTACTTGAACAACAATAAAAATAGGTTTTAAAAAAAGTTCATCCTTCCTATAACATTATTCTTCACTCACATCTTTCCTTAACTTTCACATACATTTCAAACTTCAGTTGTTTTAACGGCACTTTCTTATTTCTCCTCAGTGTTTATCATCTTTACCCACAGTAAAAACATAACCTAAACCATATGAGGCATATTTACGATAAGTTCTGTCCATAATTTTTGTAATAGCACCTCGCTATTTTGTAACTTGAGCTAGTAACTTTTTGGTCATGAATTTTTAAATTTACATGTTTGTAATTATATTCAATAGATAAAATTGTGATTGAATATGTAAGTCATACGACCCCAGAGTTATTCTCTTTACTATTTTTTTTTTACTGTTGTTGGAATACAGTTGTCTCCATTACAGCAATGGAATACTGTCTCTGCATTTAAATGTATGGGTATGTTCTACTTTGAATAGTTTGGTACGAGAGGCCAGGTTCCTATGAAGTAGATTCAGAGAGAGAGGACATAGCTGTAAACAGATACCCTGTCTCAATACGGGAATAGAAATTTTTCTGAGTAAACCCTTCACATTTGTTCAAATGATTAACTCCAAAATCATTTTTAAAAAATGAACAAATGAAAGGTTACAACTAACAGAGAAAAAGCAGAAAAAATGATGCCTCTCTCTCATAAATGATATTCTCCTATTTGATGTTGGTATGCAATATTTGCACAGCAACTTCATTGGGTAGGCCTTCGCCCGTATTTTCATAGTTACAGTAAACATTTAAAGACTGTTATTCATAATGACTGAGAATACTGTTAGCATTATCATTTTTTTTAAACCCCAGTGCGATTGGGTAAGCTTATTAAGATCCTAACAGAAATAATAAAGGCAATGAATGTCTAAGTGCATATCATGGTGTTTTGCAAAGTGACATTTAATAAATGTACTTAGTGCCCTGGCTGATGTAGCTCAGTGGATTGAGCGCAGGCTGGGAACCAAGGGGTCCTGGTTTGATTCCCAGTCAGGGCACATGCCTGGGTTGCAGGCCAGGTCCCCAGTGAGGGCCATGTGAGAGGCAACCACACATTGATGTTTCTCTCCCTCTCTTTCTCCCTCCTTTCCCCTCTCTGTAAAAATAAATAAATAAATACAATCTTTAAAAAAAATAAATGTACTTAGTAAACAATATTACCACTACTTGGCATTACATATTTGTTTGTTTTTGTGTGGCTCCCTCAGTGAAATATAAGCTCCATGGGGTAGGGGCTTCTACTGAGCTTACAACATTGGTTTGTAATAAGCACAGAATAAATATTTGTTGCATAGATGTCAGATAAATGAAGTTACACTCTTTTTGACATGGCACATCCTTAAAATATAAAGTATATTTTTATACTTTAAAATATAAAAGTGAAAAATCAAGTATAAAGATTAAGAACATTTGCTCCTTTGCTACATAGTAACCAGGGCGACCCCCTTCTAGTCCATTTTCTATATTGTCATCAGAATTATTTTTCTAAAATAAAAATTTGATAATGTTTGAAAACATCCAATGACATGTGACTGTTATGAATTTAAAACTACTAGGTAAAGCCTACAGGCCCTTCACAACCTGTCTTCAATTTGCCTTCTTATTTCCCCTGCACTTGATCTTCAAACCACGCTCACTTCCTTTCCCTACACAGGTGGCTCCCCAAACCTCCCAACACACACACCTGCAAGAGCTCTGTTCTGAACCTGATTTGAATGTCTTTTCCCAGGTTTTCTTACTAGGGAATTTTAACTCGTTTTTCAATAATCTACTTTCATCTTTATTACTTTTCCACATCGTGTTGTATTACTTGCTTATGTTCCTCTGTTTTCCTTTACATTTGAAATTTCTTCAAAGGATGCACTGAGATTGATTGAACTTCATATACAATGTTCATAGGTATTGTAAAAATATTTGTTGAATAAATGAGCAAATGGATGAGTGTGGAGTACCTTTACGAGGAAGGAAAATAAATGGTGGGGTGGGCAGAGACAAGGAAATTTGTTTCTCTTGTGTTACTTGCAAGATACTACATATTATATTACATTAGAATATTTGACTTTAAGTTTATGTTATAACAAGCAGAAAAAAATGAACAAAAATTAATTATAAAAATAAAATTCAAATATATGTGGTCTGTCCAGAAAGTATCCAGCCATATGCTATGAAAAATAGAGATATTTCTTGAAAAAGATACAAGATACAAGAAACATTGTACATATTACAATGATGCCTCAGTCCCCTTCAAAGTTGGCACCCGGGACCTCACACCGTTCTCCCAGCGTCGCTTCCACTGTTCAAAACACCCTGCAAAATCCTTTGTTAGAATCACCATCAGCTTTTCCATTGTATTTTACTGAATGTCATCAAAGGTCAGAAATCTCTTTCCTTCCAGAGGTGATTTTAGTTTTGGGAAAAGCCAGAAGTCACAGGGCACCAAATCTGGGCTGTAGGGGGCTGAGTCACCTGGGTGATTTGATGTTTCACCAAAAACATCTGCATGAGACATGATGCATTAGTGGGTGTGTTGTCTTGATGAAGCTGCCAATCACCAGTTGCCCATAGCTGCAGCCTTCTGAATCATCCAAATAGTTTCCATGGAAGAATGTTCAAGATTAATGCAAAGTTTAATGCAGATTTGTTGCTCTACTCACTCAGTCATTTTGAATGTGACGGCCACACAGTACACATGATCACTCAATGGCATCTACCACCCCCACTGACTATCACAATGAAGTCGTCATTGTTCATGCACGTGCATTCCAGTCCACTCTCCTTGGCTGCCAGGTTACATTAATGTCACACAAACTGTATTTGTTATATTAATAATGGCTGATTTTTTTCTGGACAGACCTCATATATGTGTATTTATATGCTCCAATATATGTTCTGTGGTTTTAAAGGGAGGACATAGGGCAAGTACAGAGACAATTTAAGCCTGGACTTTGGAAGAATAAACAATCGTGTGTTATATATGAACCTTAAAAAAGGGAGAGTAAATTTCCTATGTACAGTCTTGATCATTCTTCCGTTTGTCAGTGATTATGTAAAACCTACTTCTTTTGGTAAAAATGACCCTGCTTTAATTTCCTTCTACAATCTGATCTTAAACTTGGTACCAGTTATGTATGAGTTCAGAGAAAATCTAGACAATTGGCAGGAAGTCTTGAACAATTATGTGGTTAACCTAAAGGAGAGGATTAGGAATGAATTTGTTCGTTATCTTTCTAAAAGATGTATCACTTCGTTTACTAACAGGTGGTACACTCAATTACTAAACTGTTTAATATGAATCCTCTAGAATTTATAAAGTCCAGTTGTATTTATAATGTTTACAAGACTCAGAAACGTGTCCTCAAAGGTATTGTTGAATGTTTTCCTTCCTTTTCATTCATCTCACTGCCTTTGGAACATTTAAAGAGTAGCTACAAAATCCTAGTGAAATAAATTATGAAATTATACTTTTTTCTGCTTAAAGAGGACTATTACTTACCTATTCCTAAACTGTAGTAGATAAGTCTATGCAGCTGACTTTTACTTAAGGCAAGAAAAACTATTTTTTTTTATATATTAAAAATTATCAAGCAGATTTTCCTTTATCTTTTTAAAATTAAGAAGCTGACTTTTTGAACGGTCAAGTCAACAGTCATAATGACAACTATTCTAATAAGCTTCTTGCAGTATCAACTAAAACAAATTTTATTCTGACAACCATATTCTTTTCTTCAAAAAATCGTATATATTTTGTCGTCTTTACTTTTCTTTTTGTTTTAGTGTGTTTACTTTATAAGAATGAAGAACAGCTGCAACCATGGAAACCGTTGCTAAGAGATAATTAGAGAAGCCTTTCTAACTCCCACCAATTCCTTTGCCTGGCTGAGACCTGTAAAGGTATTTCTGTTTTCTGGGAAAACAACAAACCCAGTGCATCATAAAGGGACTTGCACATTCAAATCAATTCAACTAAAAAATAAGTAAGAGTAAAGAAGTAAAATTCACCTTTTAAAACATAATTTCACGTCTTTTAAGATTTTTCTTACTCTGTTGCAGCTCCAGGTCGAGCCAAGCTGGGTGTGCAAAAGTAGCTTTACAGTGACGTAAAAGCGGCCAGCGCTGCCAGTGCTGCAGTGCGGGAAACTGCTGATACGGTTTCTCTGCTGTAGTAATTTATCTGAGTGCCCGATTTGTTCCCATTGTATCTCACTCACGGTTACTTTAATATATGGAAGTAAAAACGCTTGTACTTTTTTTCAGCCTATACAACAAACTCCGGGAAGCCTAAATTCCTGATCTCCGATGATTGAGGGCTTACCCTCTACAACTTCCAGTACTACTGGGTGCTCTTCCCTGAAACACATAAAAGAGATGTTTCTCCTGCCTGTGTCTTCATGTGAAGCTCATTCAGACTTTCATTTATTCAACAATTATTTTGATCCCTTTTCATATCACTGAGAATAAATTGGTAAATGATAAACTTAGACCCTGCTTTCATGGAGAGGTTTCAACAGCAAAGACAGATCGCTAAACTAATGTACTACAAGCATTAATCCTTGTTCCTGCTACCTCTAGTCTTCATAGCTTCACCTTCGCCCTCTACCCAATTTTTATCCCATAGAACTGGTCTCCTCCTTCTGAGCTTTTTCAGACTCCCTTGCCTTTGCGGTTTCTGTCTCGAATACTTTCACCCCTTCCCCATTCCTGGGAGAATATAGTTAGTTCATTTTCCATTTAAATGTCTTTTTTCCCCACAGGAAGAATTCTGGTTATATTTAGTCCCCACACCTTCTGGGTTCCTGATATGCTTGGCAATAATTCTGTTTCTGAACCCATGCAATCATAATTATTTATGTTTGTGAGTTCCCAGTGCAGGGTCCGCGTTTTGCTCCTCTTGGCACAGCCATGCAGTACCTGGCATGAGGGCTGGCACATAGGTGTTGAGTGAATAAATAAGGAGTTAAGTGCAGAACTGTCCCGAATTGTCCTGTCTCCTGCTGGTGGCTCATTCCTACTATCACACTATATGCTGCTTAATCTTTCTCTAGATGATGCAAATAATTGAAGCTCTCATCTCTCTATAATGACTACTCAGAACTGGTGTCCTCTTCTCCTGCTGCTGCTTTTTGTCTCTTCTGTATCTTATCTCACACTTTTTAGAGTTTTTTTTTTGTTGTTGTTGTTTTGCTTTGTTTTAGTGTGAAAAAAAATGAACTTATGGCCATTAGCCATTCATTAACAATAATTCTCCTTTCTTTCTAGATAATGAATGGCTCAACCAAATATGGCTCCCAGAGGCAGGCTCTTTAGGCCTTTGGCTCTTTTAAATGTTTTTTTCAGTGTCCAATATGTTTCGGGAAGCATATATGGGCCAGGCAGAGCTCTAGATTTGGTACAATTCCTTACATTAGAGAATTCTGAACATTTATAAATGCAGACTCTAAGTAAACAGGCTTTATCTGCTCATCAGCACTGCTACACATTTGGCAACTTGCCAAAAACCCTGTCTGAGGCCTGACTTGTCACTTAGGTGGCGCCAGACAGGGAGGCGGCCTTGGACCAAGCACAAGTTAACTAGGGCCCTGTGCACGTTTCACCACCCATGTGCAAGTGACAACATTTCTGTTTGTGAGGAATTTTCCACTTTCTGATTGTGCCCCCGAGGAAGGATTATTGGCTTCCTTGTGTGATGCAGTAAAGCTCTAAGGGGTCAATCATGACTTTTAAGCTTTTCTGATTAATTTGCGAATGGGAAGGGAAGGTCACTAGGTTTACTAATTATCTGAGATGCGTATTATGTCTAACAGAACACTGAATTTCTCTTTTGTTTGGCAAAAATGGGGATGCTGGTGAAGGGGGCACCGTGAAATTTGAAGTGTGTGCTAGGGACAGTTCGAGATATCTGTGAGCCGTTTCCAGAGCCATTTCTCTCCGTTACTTTGATAAACGGCTATTTTGTGCTATGAGGTCACTTGACATCTTCTCCTGATAACTACTTGGTTTACTTGGTTGGATTATGGTATATCCCAAGGGCAATATAGTTCCAGTTCTCTATCTAATACCTTAAACATCTTCTCTTCAATAAGAACTGGCTTCTCAGAGAGAAGTCCTTGAGGCAATGAGAGTCTTGATCACTTTTTATGTACTATTTTTCTAAAGGAGAGAATATATTTTAGTAGGATTTGAGCAAATACTTTTTGTTTAAACCACAGTTAACTAGGTAAGAGTTACTAAGTAGAACAGAAAATGTATCTTTTTTGTTCATTACTTTGTCTTCAGCAGAGCACAGGGCCTGACCCAAAGTGGGCACTCAATAAATATTTGTAGAATGAGTGAATATTCAGAAAAGGCCACTTGACTGAAGTTTGATCTTTATGCTTCTTTTCAGCATATACCCCATGTGTAAAATTACATATTGCTTCAGGATCAAACACAATTTTCAGAAAGTCTTCATCACAAATAGCATTATTGACTTTCAGAGTGAGCAAGGCTTTTCCCGGATCATCTCAACCCAATGCTCCTCATTTACAGTAAGGAAGGAGAAGAATCGCGTGTTAATGGATTCACTTGCTTTTGAAAAATAAACACTCAGAATTTCTTACCCATCTCTCCAAAAGTAAAAACCTTCATCTTTTCTGGAAAAATTATAATTTTTGAGGCAATAAGTGAATTAACCAAAGAATGCGTTAGAAGAACACAAGCCCTCCCACTGGCCATTGTGACGACTGCGAATTCCAGCGGCTGAGCCGAGTGTCCCAGGGAGCCGGGTTTCCCTGGCAGCAGGGCCATAGAAACCCAGTTGTAGGCCCTTAGGTTGTGCTGATGATGGAGTAAACTTGTGAGCAGCCATTTGCTTCAAGTGCTATTTTGCTCAAATGATTTTTGATGCTAGAAAGATGAATATCAAGTTTTTTGTTGCTTTTCTACTGGGTTAAAAATGTGAATAGGAGTCTGGTACTTCAATGTTCAATTGATAAGGTATTATATAGAGTCCCCAGAGACTCTTTTTGAGTAATGAAGTTCCAGATTTAAAATTAATATGTGTAGATATATGTGAAGATAATGTTTGACAGTCTCCTACTATAAGCCACTTATTTTGATATGAAAACAATTGATTTGCTCCTAGTAATATTAAGCCCTTGTAAGCTATTCTATAAAACAATTGATATATTTTTATAGCAAGAAAACAAGGTGAGATGAATAATGCCATTGTCCAAAAAGAGTATATTAATTTTAGTAAAAATCAAGGTGCTTTCTCTCAATAATTGATCAACAATTCAACAAATACTCAAAAATATTTTTAGTTCTAAGTTGCTTTTCAAAGTTTTTTTTCCTTGCCAATGAGTAGACCAAACTGCCCATTAGATTTAGAGAGCCAAAAATAAAATTGGTTTTAATGGAGCCTGATGTAAACAAAATGGCAAAAATCTAATATTGTGGTTTTATTATTTTCTATTGCTTTATTTTTTGATTTAATCTTTATTGTATTTTTTTGTATTACCATTTAGTCCCCTTAAATATTTCAGTGAGAGATATTTACATAAATTACTCCATTTTTCCTAATTTTAGGAACATTCAACTACCTGTTTTGAGGCTTATTATTTGGAATATTTGAATGAGAATGTGACTAACTGCTATTTTAAATAGCAACACTTTCATAATCCTTTGCGACAGTATGGATGCACCTGGAGAACATTACGCTAAGTGAAGTAAGCCAGTAAGAGAAAGACAAATACCATATAATTTCACTCATATGTGGAATCTAATGAACAATCTGAACTAACAAGGAAAATGGGGACAGACTCATCGATGGGGAGCAGGATGACAGCTGGTGCGAGGTGGAAGTCAGGGGGTGGAGGGATTGAGCAAACAGGAAAAGAGACTCATAGACATGGACCACAGTGTGGAGATTGCTGGGGGGTTAATGGAAAAAATACAATAAACATTAAATTTAAAAGAGAACTGATTAGTTCACTGAGTAAAAATAATTAGAAAACATATACTGAAGATGAAATGTTTCTCTAACTACAGTTGTCCACTATTAATTTTGAGAGAAAATTCTGTAAGCTATTTACATTTTGTTTAAAACTGATACAAATTGAAACTTCAAAAAAAGGAGCTATTAACAGCATGTTACCATAATATGAAGGGCATCCATCCTTCTGGAAATTTCCCCAGGTCTTTATTGTATTAATTTCACCAACTTCTGAGAGAGGAATATATTTTTCTGATCAAGATTCCTTAGTGTTTTGCTTTTTAAAAATGCTTTGATTGATTCTCTAAAATTGTTTTCTGTTGTTATTCCCATTTATTTAAGATGTTTAATCACAGGGGTAATGAAATGTGTGCACAAATTTCTGACAAAATCTAGATTAGCTGTTGTATTGAGATGAGTCAAGGGTAAAACTAGAAACAATAAAAATGATTTTGCTTAGAGGCACAATGAATTAAAATATAGAAAGTAAAAAAATCCTTTCCAAACCAGAAATAAGCCTTTCTTACAGAGAAACTTTATAGGGAAATTAAGAGTACATTATAGTCTCACAGTACAGTAGACTTTGTTATAATTTATGAGATTTATACTTGAGAGGTATTTTAAAGGGACAAAGGTCTATTACTAGTCTCATTATTACCATACAGTCATGATGGAAACCTTTTAGATTCAGCAAGAATAATAGACATGGAATAGAAATAGGAAAGGGAGACATTCAAGTTTTCTAAGTTTTGGGGATGTAATGTACAGCATGGTGACTATAGTTGACAATATTGTATTGCATACTTGAAAGTTACTAAGAAAATAGACCTAGAATGTCCTCATCCACCCAAAGAAATGATAACTGTGTGAAGTGGTGAGCCTATAACCCACTCCACCGTGGTAGTCACTTCACCATTTACTAGGGCATTGCATCGTCATGTTGTACACCTTAAACTTACCCAATGCTACACACAATTCACACCTTAATAAGGCTGGCAAAAATAATTTCTTTGAAATGACAGGGAAATTAAGATGTACAGTTCCCTTAGCAAGAGCTTATTTAAGGCTCATTCAAAGAGTTAATCCAAATCACTTGGGTGTGACGACTTTCTTCTTAGAAAACAGCTAAGCCTTCGAAATGGGTCAGTGCGCTTTCGGCACTCAATTGCTTCCTTCAGACGCAATCTTTTAAGCACAGGTGCTAAGTGGAGGGTCTTTCTGAGCCTTACTCAAGCTCTGACAGGAACTTGGCAATCCAGGCAGTTCTTAGAATTGACTGCTCTCTGGGATTCATGAGGATTTATTTACAAAGCTTCAGTTGTCCAGGTCAAACAACTCAAACTCTCCACACGGGAAGGAGTGGGAGAGAGGAAGAATGAGCGTTTGAGCTGCAGTGATGGTCTCATAAGAGAATTTTCACCCGGGTTCCATAAATACATGTTAAAAAATTTCATATACCCCGAATCATTTCAACCTTAATAATTTGGGAGTCTCTCAAGAATAAACTTGAGTAATGCACGTGTTTATACTGAATACTTTCCGATATAATATAAATATATTTCTTCAATTAAGTGGGCTTTTTCCCTGCTGTACAGGCTAACAGAAGGTGAATACACTGACATTTCCTCTTACAGCATGCTCTGACCTCAATAGTTCTATAAAAGAAATACCACACTCCTTTTTACTTCTAATGTTTACAAATTCTGATGCAGCTGAGGAAGGAAACTTAGGGCCTCTGGTTTTGTGCCCTTCTATAATAAGGAGGATCTGAAATATACGTTGGTTTTGGATAGTTGCATATTTAAGTCATTTTTATAAATAAACCTGCTAATTGGTAAATTTACTACTGCAGATAAAAGTATGTAATTATGTAGATAACATATATGAAGCAAACTAACAAAAAACCAAACAAGACCCATCATGTTATGATAGCGATTGTCTAGCCAACCTATTATAGACAAAATAGACAAACATTTCTAAAACCACTAGATGGCGATCATTCACTGCAATTTGGGCCAAATACAGGCTTTCAAAGCTTTATCAGGACTTGCAGGTTACAGGGAAGGCAAATGCTATCCTTTATTTGACGATATTTTCCCATCATTTAACACAATGACAGAGATCTATTTTTTAATTTCCTACAAAGCAAATCAACAAATATTTATTGAAAGCTTTATTCAAGGTATCTTCTTTTCGTGTGGAGAGTTGAAAATCACCTTTCTGTGGTGATAAGGTATTTACGTACAACATCTAGAAGAAAATCTGCTATGCACAGTATGCCACTTATTTTATTTTATTTCATTGCTTTACTAATTCATGTGGTTATTTTCATGTAGCTATTTCTCTAAAGGTTAGAAAAAACACACAGTCACAAATATTACAGTTTTCGAATATTTTAGATGGCATTAATCTTCAAAATTAATGTTTATGATGACTGGAGGCCAAGGGCTCTTGATGGTTCACAAAATGTTCTCTGTGCTGTATATCTTAAAATGTCTGAGACGTTGTGGTCTTCCCTGCATTGAGACTTAAGAACCCAAATGGCCTTCGGTGATAGAAGATTACTAATTAGCGTCGGAGACAAACCACAGAACGAAAACTCCGTAACTATACACTTCAAACTAAATGGTTGGAAGAAGAGGCTGATGAGGCCTCAGTTAATAATAACATAAAATCCAGGACTTACCTGTTCTAATATGTTTTGAAGCCTCTCTATCTCACAGTCTATTACAAATTTCTTCTCTTGCCTTCTATCAAGTTCTTCTAGAAGTTGTCTATAGCTGACATCATTAAAGTTTTCCACACATATAGCGCTGACATGCCAACCATTTTGTCCTGCTTTCTCCATAATCGCTTGAAGTATTGAATATCCTGGTGGGTAAAAAAAATTCAGACGGGTTACTAAAAACATCCTTTACTTCCCTTTAATAATGTATGCAGACACTGATTCTGTCTCAACATTTTTATGTTTCAAAATATACAATAGGTGTTTAGAAATTTAAAAATCAGAGTGGTTATTTGCAAATCATTTGTTTTGTTTTGGTTTTTCTTTACTCAGGGCAACAATATCTTTTAAAATATTGATTAAATGAAGTAGCAACATCCTACTTTGAATAAATTCTCAAAATCTCTCTCTACCAAAGAAGATTACATTGCTTTAGACACATTTTTGATAATATAAATCAAAAACCAGGTATAGCACCTCCAGGGATCAATAACAATTTTCTAAGTGTTTTTTGATAATTTTACACACTAGATAGAATTGATTTTGAGCATAGGTTTTGATGCTTCCTTTGGGCAAGAGAGCAGGAGCATATTTTAGTTCAACTGCGGAAAAGGAACAGTGTTACCGTAGACAGAGCACCAGGGAGTCTCTCCCCTGGACAAGATGGCGCAGGGGGAGATTCTTACACTGAGTGCACCAAGAGCTAGAAAGACGGATGGACAGGGCCCCGGGGTGCTGACAGCTAGCAAGGTGATTGGAGAGAGAACCAAGCTCCCCCCTTCCCATCCCTATAAGAACTGAGCTTGAGCAGGAAGGGGGATGGTCTTTGAAACAGGAGTCCACCATTCTCCCAGGTCACTGCCCTTTCCTTTTGCACCGGCACCTGTCTCACAAGTTTGATTCCCTTGCTGCAGGCAGCTGAACCTGTGTTTTCAGTTACAACAGTGCAACAGTGTTTAGGGAGGACCCACTGCTATAAATTGGGAAGGCATTTAACTCTTCCTCCTCTTATGGCATGGGAATAATGTTGAATGGGGATAAATTGAATGCCACATTAAGTGAGGCACTGGGTACTCAAACCCAATCTAGTAGAGGAAATAGACATTAAAATATCAGCTGTACATCAGTTTAAAAAGCACAATGATATCTATACTCAAGGTAAAGTGTGGATCCAAGGGAAAGTTTGGTTAACTCTGTCTGGATGAGACAAGCAAATATACCATGGGGGAGAAACAACTTGAATTGGGTCCTGAAGGTTGAGAAGGTGCACCCAAGAATGCTGAGGAAGAAGGGGTGTTTGTTAACTGGAGACAGGCTTCCGGAGAGGACTGGATAGTCTCTGCCTTGTGCTTGGTCCAGATCTCTCTGAATGCGGAGGGGAAGTCGCAGGTCTTAGTGTCTGGCTTAAGGACAAAGGGACAAAATTGTGAGTCTAGCACTTAGAGCACTTCTTTGTGCCAACATTGTCGACCTCTCACTTTTTCCAGCTTTCAGTTTTAAAATGAAATATAAAAGAGAATGAAAAGATTATTTGAATCTATGAAGAGCCCTTTAATGAGGATTGGTTAAGATCAGAGCCTGCTAACCAGCTTTCCCCGCCTCCCTCCACCATGGCTTGGTATACAAAATATGCTAGCCTTTTTAAAGGTCTAATACTTATTTGAGCTCATTCTGTGCCAGTTGCCTACACTTTCTCCCTGCTTTGGTCCCTGGAGTTAGAGTGGAGTGAAGTGAAGACTACTTGGCTGGTATGGCTCAGTGGATTGAGTGCCAGCCCGTGAACCAAAGGGTCACTGGTTTGATTCCCAGTCAGGGCACATGCTTGGGTTGAGGGCCAGGTCCCCAGGAGGGGGTGTGCAAGAGGCAACCACACATTGATGTTTCTCTCCCTCTCTTTCTACCTTCCTTCTCCTCTCTCTAAAAATAAATAAATAAATAAATAAATAATCATTAAAAACAAGTGAAGACTGAAAATGACTATACAACATATGTAAGGTAAGGTCACACTTATCAGTTTTTTTTTTTAAAGATTTTTATTTTTATTTATTTTTAGAGAGAGGGGAAGAGAGGGAGAAAGAGAGGGAGAGAAACAGCAATGTATGGTTGCTCCTCACATGGCCCTCACTGGGGACCTGGCCCGCAACCCAGGCATGTGCCCTGACTGGGAATCGAACTGGGACCGCTTGGTTCCCAGCCCACGCTCAATCCACTGAGCTACACCAGCCAGGGCCACACTTATCAGTTTTCATTGGTGTGTGAGTCTCAGAGTCAAAGCTTCTGATTTTTAGGTATGTTTTTTACAAGTCAGAGTTTTAAACATTACAAATGTTCTGTTAATATCAACAGATGGATATGAAGATGAGATCATATTTGAAATATAAATTACCTGATAACCTGCCAAATGAAATATTGTGGCAGTCAGGATTCATTTTTATCTAAATGAAAAAAAATTCCCCAAAGAGAAATAAAGAGGGCATGTTAATTACTATATAATAATTTTGGTATAGCTATTGCTCCACTTAGTCTTTCCTTTTGTTGTGCGTGCCTGTAATTATCTTTTCAAATCTTGCCTAGATTATCCCCTCCTCTCCACCCCAAGCCAAACTCTTTCCCTTGTTCCCTGTCTGCGGCATGCGCAGGACGCCGCCGAGTGCTATTTTACTGCGCACGCTCCTGCCTCATTTATTCTGTTACTGGGACTTGCTCTCCGGTGGTAAATGAGGCGATGTTCCATTTACTCATTTTGACACCTGGGAACATGTTTTTTTAAGATACCAATTGACATTTTACTATTCTTTTCTCCTTTTACTTATTCTCATACCAAAAAAGATTATTGGTTTGTTTGATTTGTTTTGCATGCTGTAAAAATGGTAAACATTGGCCACACACCAAAGTAGCCTTCCTGTTCCCTGGGAGCATTCCCAGTCGGCCCCGTTCTTCAGTTAGTGCCCACCCGCCCCCATCATGTGGTTTCAGGCTTCGTGTGAGGATTCGGCATCCAGGTTGTTATTTTCCTGCCTACAGAACTTTTACATTGACAAAATTACAAATTTCGCATTTTGTTATCTGATATTTCAGATTTACAAATAACACGATAACTGATATAAGACAAAACCTTAAGACACAAATTTTGTTACACAGAAAAGAAAGTTGGCTGCCTAAAAAGAACCATTAGTCATAATCAGAAAGAGATGGCATCTTTTCAGTGCAGTGCAAAGGACACACAATTGCAGTATCAGAACTTGGCTGAGAACTTGAATTCTTTAGTAAATTGGGTTTGAATTTAATATGCTTTCTTTTTCATTGCTACTCAGATCTGTGTGTCTTACTTATTTGCTAAGATAGTTGGGAATACATCGTAAATCACAGAAAATTCTGCTGTTGAATCTATGATTATGTAACTTAAATGTTATGTAAACTGGAAAATCACAAGTCAAGTTGTACTAATTTTACATCAGGCTATGATTTGTATCTCCTAGTTATTAGACAATATGTAATGCAGTATTGTTGCCCACAAAATGGATACTGTAGTTTTAGGTGACTATTACAAGACTGTAAAGGATCTTTTAAGTCTTCTTTAAAAATGCTATCTAATATTTTATACAATCTAATTTATTGAAAACCTTGTATATCTAAGATTCTTTAAGGTATGACAAGACATGATTTTGATTCCACAGACAATTAGCTGTCTAGCAAAACTGATACTTAGGTAACCAACTATTATCAAGTTATTTGATATTATATAAATAATTTCAAAAGAATCAAAATGATTTTATTAGAACAGTAGTGAGGGCACAGTGTATACAAGATCTCATTATGGGATTACAATAAATAGTTAAAGACTTTTCCATTTATTAAAGACTTTTTCAGTTATTAAAGAACACTATCAATTCCACATACAAATATTTTTAAAATGTTATTATGCCATGCAATTATATCATCAATTGCGTTCAATGGAATCATAGAGCTATAAGCAGTCTTGGACCACTGCATCCTCACACATCGGCACTTCAGTGTCATCCATGGAAAATGACCTATTTGGGATGAGTAATACCATCCAGAGCCGTGGCCGCTAGCAACAAGCTGAGCTTATTTATTTGATGTTCTCTTTTGATTTGACTATCTGTGCACAGAGGCGCAGGAGGAGAATCAGGAGAAATTTATGTCAGGGTGGATATTTCACAAAGAAGGGAGTTACCCACGTGCTATAAAGAAACTTCATTTAGCTAAGAACAGAAAAGTGTTCATAATGCTTTATAGTTAGAAGGCCATTGGTGCATTCCTCAGAAGCAGCAGCGGTGGGATGCTGAGTAGATAAGTCATATTTCACAAGAGGGAGAAACTGAGGAGAAATGAGAAGACGTGAGAAGGGAGAAATTATCAAGGAACATCATCAGGGTCATGAAGGCAGGAGACGAGGTTGCCACTGCAATAAATACATGATAAAGAAAGGTGAGGCCATGGGACCGGGACACCTGGAGGAGAGGACTGGGTGGGTCTCAGGAAGAGTGGCAGAGCTTAAAAAGAAGTGACAAAGGGAGGGAGCAGCAGTGTGGACTTCCTCAAACTAAAGCCTCTCTCATTAATCTTGTAAATTGCTATGCAGGTCCCCACTACTACACCATCGATTTCTCCGGTCTGGCACAATTACCAGCATCCAAAATCAGTGTATTTGGAGAGAAAGTGTGTTATGTCTGGAAGTGTACTTCATGCTGTGTGTAACCTCAGCCACGGAGAGGAGTAGGAATCGGTACTCCTCACCTCGTTTCATGCCACTGTGCTGGAACTATGGAGCAGATTTAGTAACCATTTAGTCTGGGCTGTTTCCAAAGCAGCTTAGGTACTAAAATCACATGTTCAAGGGCTGCAGTCTGGACTCTTAAGGTCTTAGCACGTGCACAGAGTGACTGACATTGTAGCTTGGATAAAATTATCTGCAGCAGTGACTCTAACATATATTTAAGCCATAGTTCAAGAAGGGCATAGTGAAAATAAGCAAAGATATTCTAACTTATACAGTTTGAAGTCATACACATAAACCTAAGGTAAGATGGAGTCTCTTCAGTTTTTCCTTTTCTGCAAATAATCAATAGTAAAAGTAGAAAATCCATCTCAAAGGCCTTCTGGGTTCTGATTTTTCCTTAAGTCCCCTTATACTGTCTGACAATAACCCTTAGTGTCTCCTGACTTGTACATTGTCATGTTCATATGTAATGCAGCTGACATCATATAAGGCAATTTGATACTTTAAATTTTTCAAGTTTTCTTTCCATTGCAACTCAACCCAATCCTCTTATTACAGGCATACAGCAAGTTGTTTCAACTATTTGCCACAGGTTCAAGGCACTCAACAGCTCATCTCAAGCATGCCCCAACACTATTTTTACTTATGTCTTTAGGGCTTTTCTAAATCTGGGTCACTGACAATTTTATTTCAGTACAAAGAATGGGTGAGCCCATTAAGTTATATATGCACCTGTTCACACAGCAACTAAATTGATCTTTGTAGACTGAAACTGAATGGCACTTCCTTGCATGAAGACTTCAATGTTTTCTTAATCTTTCATGATACATATCAAAATATGGTCATATTTGTCCCCTGCCTCTTTAAAGACTTGTTTTATAACACTGTCCTCACCTTCCTACCATCTAGCAAAAGTGGCCTTCTCAGATGTTCTAGAAGGTACCACAGAGCTCCACCACAGTGCCTTTGCACATGATACTGCTCCCTCCACTTTCGCCTTCTTTCAGATTTTACCTCAGACATCACTTACCTTCTGACTAGATCATTTGTCTGTCATATAAACTCTTACAGCTTTCTGTAGATTTCTTTCAGAGATATTGACCGTAGCTTCCAACTATACATGTGAACGATGTTATTAGTGTCTTTTCCAGCCACTACACTGTTCCATGAAGGTAACTTCTATTTCTGTATTCACTACCTAGTCCAGTGGATGCTCAGCAGAGTTGTTTGAATTTATGAATAAATTAATTGGAAATTGGAAGAATCAGGATATTAAAAATCTTAGAAGTAGAAAGCAACATGGTGGTTTACATCGAGGAACTTCAAATACTTCAGTTTATCCGGTGTGTTTGGAAAAACAAGGAGGGCGTGTGGAGACTTGGTGTCATCGGTGAAGAGAACTTTGAAAGCTGGAGAGCTAAGCAGCCAAGGGACATATAAGGACCTTCTCTACCTGCTGATAGAGTTTTGCCTTTACTCCTCAGGGACTTTAAAAAGAGAGTGACAAGCCTGAATGTGTTTTAGCCTGATCATTTAGCCAAGTTCTGGAAAATACAGTAGATGAATTTAACACAAGAAATGGGACAACCCAATAGGAGGCCACATTTAAGTAATCCAGGTGAAAGTTGAGTGCAGATTACAGGGCTAGGATGAATTGACTTGGTGATTGATAAAACATAGGGATAAGGAGAAGGAGGATTTGTGCATAGGCAACATCTGTGCTACTGATGGTCATTTTACTTTTGTTTTCAGAAGGAAGGGTTTCTTAATCCTTTTTTGATCTCTTGAAGAAGCACGTATTTTTCTATTTGCATTTCAGGTGTCAACTGACTGCTGATGTCACAGTCCTTGCAGCCAACTTCTTCGTTGCCCAAAGCAGTGTGCTAACTCATGACATTACTTTAGCTATAGACATTAATTTTTCCAGAGATCATCTCTGTAGATTGTGAATATTCCCTAAGAATAAACTGAACTTCTTTTCAAGTTTGCCTCCAACATTTTTTATCTCTTTAGTACTATGGGTATCTATTCTTATCTTTTTATAATAGAAGATAATTTCTTTATGCAAGAAAGGCATTCTTTAAAATTGTGCATAATTTTAAAATCAAATAACTAAAGACTGATTTCCTAATCAGAATAAATATATACTATTTCTATGCAGATATTATTTTTCTCATAAATATTTTATGTTACCCCATATAAAATTCAGAATTCTGATTTTATCTGTTTTTGATATCACACTATAAAAAGTTCATAATCCAAAAGCATAAAAATGCAACATCGTATCCTCATCAGGGGATTAAAATATACATTTGTGAATTAACAGACACCTAGATAATGTTTGTCTCATATTAAGCATTTAAAGTATGTGAGACCTAATTTTGCGTGTTAAACATATTCAATGTGACTAAATTTGGGGAAGGAAAAGTGTTATATTGAAAATATTTCACTAGAGGGATGTGACGTGGTCCTTAGCGGATGGGAGGGTTTCACAGATGAGCCATGTAGTACAGCACAAGGCAAAGGCAGAGAGGTGGAGGGGAGACTGGGGGACACTTAACATACTCTTAATAATCAATAGACATTGAAATAAAGAACAAACTGACAGTAACCAGAGGGGAGGTGGGAAGGGATAGTGGGGCAAAGAAGGGGAAGGGTCGTCAAGGAACGTGTATAAAGGACCCATGGACAAAACAAAAGGGCAGTAGGATTGAGGGTAGGAGGTAGGGATGGGTGGGGCAGGGGAAAGTGGTGGTGGGAAAATGGAGACAACTGTAATTGAATGACAATAAAAAATTAATAGATGAGTTTGCTGGAGTAGTAGATTCGGTAAGCTATATGATGCTCTATTATCCTTTTACAATATAATTGAACCTCATAAGAGCCCTGTGAAGTATTATTATCCTCATCTTATAGGGAAGAAGCAGAGATAGGTTATGTGATTTATATCAATCATAACCCTACTAAGTGACAGGGCTACAATGGGAACTCAGGCCTTTTATGCTTAATTAAGTTTAGGAACATTTTTACCACACTTTAGCCAACAGCAGATGAAATGGGGAGGGGAGGTTGAAGTTGTGTTGTGGAAACCTTTAAATAACAGTTATCATCAACTCATTCTCTCTCAACACATTTCCTCTTTTAGCATTTTCTGTCAGTGCTATCTTAAATACATACCAAGAAATTGTCTGCATGGCCACCACGCAGGCCCAGACCCACACTGCCTCTTGTCAAGCCATTGCGATGACTTCCTCGCAGGTGTCTTTGCTCTGCCTTTGCCCCTTCAGACCATGAGTAGCAGAGCTGCCAGCAAGCAGATCACATCACTCAAAGCTCAGACTTCTCTCATCGCCTTTTGCCAGGGCCTGTGTGGCCCGCACCTCTGACCTCACCTGCTGCTCTCTGGCTCTCAAACACCACCAGCTGACTGGCCTCTTTGCAGCTGGGACAGTCTGTCACTCTTTCACTTCGCTTCCATTAGGTCTTTAGCCACGTGCCCTCTCTTCAGTGAGGCCATCCTAGGCCACTTTCTCTAAAATTTCAACTCCCTTCCTGAAATTTCCTATTTCCCATCTCTGCTTTATTTTTCCCCTAATACCGCCATCTAATGTAATGCACATTTTATTTCCTCATCTTGTTCGTTGTCTGTTGTCCCCACAAGAATGTCAAACAATGAAGGGAGATTTGGTTTTGTTCACTCTGTACAAGGGTGCCTGACAACTAAATGGCACTCGATAAATACTCCCGAATAATTAAATGCTGAAAGTTCAGTGTTACTCCTTTGGCAACAGGGGAACACTGGAGGCTTTGGAGCAGTGAAGAGGCAGATTTATAAAATTCCTTTCATAATACTGGTGGAAATGATAGAGTCGACTAGAAAGAGAAGGAAGAAATGGAATGATCCAAATAGGATGTTACTAAAATTAATTCAAGTATAATGCAATGACTCCTCTAATGTGAATTGATTCTGGAAAAAAAAAAGGAAGAAAGGAAAACGTTAATACTATAAATTCTATAATTATTCCTCCATTTTGTACTTATCTATATAAGAGTCAGGAGATTTTTCATTACATTAGGTGGAATCATATGAGATTGCTATTTTTGTTAGTCTAAAATATTCAAATTTCAACAATGTCTTATGTTTCAATCTAGAGATAGCTTCTGAACTGATGATAAAGAATAAAAGAATATTAGCTGGAATTACAGTGGCCTGAAAACTACTTAACTTACACTTTTTGACCCCCAAGTAATGTGGTAGATAAACTTCTAAACCAGGCAGACGAAGATCATGACTTGGAAGACCCAAGAGTACAGTCCAACACACCTCAGCAAGTCCTTAGAGTTTCTGTGAAAATTGCTCTGGAGTTTTCATGATCAATCTTCATAGCAACCATCTTGAGACATTAATAAAAGCTAAAACAAGCTAAAAAAATCTAAAAATTAAGTGAAGTGTGAAATCTATTTTAGAAAGAACTCTAAATGATAAAAGCAGAAATACTTTTGGTTCATAAAAACAGATCCTCTGAGCCCGGCTGGTGTAGCTCAGTGGATTGAGTGTGGGCTGGGAACCAGAGGGTCCCGGTTCGATTCCCAGTTGGGGCACATGCCTGGGTTGTGGGCCAGGTCCCCGGTGAGGGCCATGTGAGGAGCAACCATACATTGCTGTTTCTCCCTCTCTTCTCCTCTCTCTGAAAATAAATAAATAAAATCTTAAAAAAAAATTCTAAAAAAACCCAGATCCTTTGAGAACTTGGAAAAGTTGGTTCATTGGTTGAGGGTGCAAGATGGCCAATGCTCTACATAGAATTCTTGTTCTTAAAAGATGAATTAGCCCTGGCTGGTGTAGCTCAGTGGATTGAGCGTGGGCTGGGATCCTATCCTGGTTCAATTCCCAGTCAGGGCACATGCCTGGGTTGCAGGCCAGGTCCCCAGTGAGGGCCATGTGAGAGGCAACCATTATTCTACCCTCTGTTGAACTTTGAGTCCAGTAGAGCTCATTAATTAATCATGAAAGCAATCACTAGTGACAAAACACACAGAGGTGTTCCACAACATATTAAGTACCAGTGTGTTATATTCACACGCCAAACTGTGTACTGTAAATAATATTAATTTGGATCTGGCTTTTATACACAAAGCCAAAAGCATTCATTTTGGTTGATTTGAAAGTGATATTTTAAAATGTTACTTTGGTCTTTTCTTTAGAAAAGGAGTAGCAGTACATAATTTTCTTGTGGTGGTTCTGGTGAAGGGATTTTTGCATACCATCACGGAGACAATTTCTGTTCTGAGCAGGAGCAAATACAGGATGAAGTAAGTATTCACCATATGATTAGCCTAATTTTTACATCCCACTGAGGCTAGCTCAGTTCCAAGATGTAATTGCAAACTCCTGTCAGTGACTGTGAGAGTGAATACATTTGATTACTCACTATTAAATTTCTTCAGTGGGGAAATGACTCTGGGGTGATCACCTAAATAAAGAGTGATTTCTTGAACAGCACGCCAGATGACAAATGATGGGTTCCGGGTACACTCGGTTATTTCCAATGGCAAAAACTGTGGTTCTTGTTTCAATGATATGGTTCTGAGGCAGGTTATTTGACTTCTTTATATAATTTACTTTTGACTTTTATGCAATGAAGAGGATTAACGTAGGATGTTATTAGTTATAGTAATCTGCTCTATAGCTGTTAATAAAAACCAGCTTTATTCCTCATGGCAGACTGAATGCAGAATGCTGTCGTCCATTTGAGGGAAACACTGTGGATTCTTGGTGGGTGAGGGAATTCCTCCCCATAACTCTGGAAGAGTCATAATGTATAACAACCTCCTCCACCCTCTTAAAAACAAAAACAAAAACCTAACTCTTAGTCTCGATTTTCCCACGTGGTTCTTAACCCTTTCTTCAGGCACTTTAGTCAGAAACCCAAATACTGTCAGATTTGTTGCTTGTTCTCCTTCACCCTCATCCCAAGTCATCCTGATATTTCTTCCTAAATATTATATTTAAAATATTTTATAAGCAACTCCCTACTTAGTCTTTCTTCCAGTTTTCATTCAGTGAATATTTATTGAGTGTGGACTTCCTAACAGGCCATTTTTCTAGGGACTGCAGACATAGGAATCAAAAAAACTTCATGAAGCTTACACGCCAATGGCTGAGAAAGGCAATAAACAAACATACAAATACATTGCTAGCATGATGCCAACAGGTGGGCGGTCAGTGCTATGAAGAAAAGTGAAGAAAGAATGGGACGGAAACACCGGGTGGTGATGATGGGAGTGATGCTCATCTGTCTATCCTAGGTAAACATCCCTCAAGTCACATTGAAGATTCATAGTTCAATGAATAAACCAGGCTCTCTCTCACCTTAATGCATTGCAATGGCTACTCCCTGAGCTAACAAAGTCTGTATTCTTCATGCTTACTTGCAACTTCCAATCTTACTATAAACCTCAGCTTTAGTGTTAGGTGACTTTAGAATACTTTTCTGACCTCATGTTGAGTTGACTTTTTTCTTTATATTCCCCCAGCTGTCTGTTTGTACAGTAATTACAGCTCATGTCTCACTAAATTAATTAAATTATCAAGTAGGTACTATATGGCACTTTAGGAAGTATTAAGTATATAGTGAGCCAGTAACTCATCTCAAGTATGTTGAACTATAGTAATTTTAATTGTTAGTTTACTTGCCTGGACCTTTTAAAGTATGAGGTGACTTCTTAGTCATTTTCATTTCTTTAGTTTTTTCCCTAACACAAATAAAAGAATAAGTTCAATAAGAGTTAGATTGAATGGATGGCAAGGGCAAAAATCCTGCCTTTTTAATATTAACCACCCTTTTGATCAAGCCTATAACAATAAAGATAATAATAAAATAACTAACAATTGATAAAGACCTACCTAATCCAAAGAAGTGCTATATTAAGAGCTTTATGAGCATGGTGTTACTTGGCCAAGGTCATTTAGCTGTTAATTGATAGAGCTTTGTTCTTTCTGAAATCAAAGTCTACTTTTTCTATTCTTCTGTAATATGGACTATAATACAATGAACACTAAATTCCACTCTGTTTGGGTTATTTACAGTCCCGTGTTAAGAATTCATTTTTGACCCAGAAGTATCCTGGTGGTGAAGCCCTCCCGCGTGCTGCAGGAATTTCTGAGGAGAGCTCTGGCTCTGCTCTTTGCGTTGGGATGTGCTTGCCGCTTTACCTGCAGCTGCACAGGGCAGGGAGCCCTCTCCCCTTCCGCACCCACTCCCCACAGTCTCTGGCACATCTGGTCCAGATGTCACAACCACTGAAAACATTACAATAATGAACAAAGTCTCTTCCTTCACAGTGGCCTGCAAATGCTGCCCTGGGGTCACATGGAGTTAATGCCTCCCCAGCACTGCTGAGGACATACAATCAACTACGTTCTCTCCGTAAGGATATCAAACATCAAATCATAGAATTAGGTCAACTCTGGTAGAAAGCTCTTGAATTACTACTTGAATCTACTTATATGCTTGCCCAAGTTCTTCCCTTTTAGAAAGAGTCATCAAACCCTACAAGACTATTTCAAAAATTTTATTTGAATCACAGTATGGAATGGCTTTTGCTGATGCAGGGATTAATGTAGGGGAGTTCTCTGAATAGGAATTAGGATAGTAAAATCTTGATTTTTAATTAGATAAATTTGCCTGAAAATGATAACGGATATAGAAACATTTGTTTACAATCTTATAATTGTAACAAATTTGAGCCATGTTTGTGTTATTAGGATGGAATGTCAATTCAAACTATTTATTTTTTCATAAAATATTTATGATAAGGCAACAAGTCAGTAAATCCGTGTCTGCTTTGCTTTCTGAATCAACAGTCTATACTGGGGGCCACTAACAACTTGACTGAAACTCAGTGAGATTTCCAAGGTTCATTTTGATGAAACCAATGTCACTATTAAGTTGTAAATTTGATTTTCATTTTTTAGTTATGATCACATAACACATTCTGTATAATTATAACAACTTTCTTTGTTATGTGCTTTTTAAAATGTAAAATTTGAATTATGTTCTCTGATTATTTTGATCTCCAATTCTTTTCTCAAGGTTGTAATGTTAGTACTATGTAATTATAAAAAAATTAAATTCAACTGTTGTGTTTGTTCTGAGAAGCTTTTAGTGCTGGGTGTTTGTGAAAGTATATTTTAGTCCAGTTCTGAAAATGTGCCTATTTGCATACCGATGCTCAGAGTTCAGTGAGTATTCACATGGGATGCTCCCGAACATGGCGGACCCTGAAGCATGGGCTGCTTTTTATGTAATTCCCCTTTCCACGTTTGAGGGGTCTCACAATTTCTGTAGACTGACTGTTCTTAAGCATTATTTCAATGTAATCTGAAAAAATAGTTTTTCTCATAAATGAAACTGAAGAATTCCGGAGTTCAAAGGATTTTTATTTTACCCTGGACTCACTTCTTTGTAGATGTGAGGTGATTCTGTATCCAGAAGACAGTGCAAGTTGGGTTTCTGAATTTTTTAACAGACTGTCAGCTTGCCATCTGTTCATCTTTTACTTACAGCATATAGACTCTCTCTGCAATAGAGAATGAAGAGCCGACACATTCCTACTCCCCTAACAAATCTAAAAGCTCATTGACCATTTGCAGCCCAAAGAGACTTTAAGGATTCTCTTGCTTTTTAACTAGAGAAAATGAATACCCCACCCTCCCTGATGACTTGTCAAGATATAAATGCTAGATGACACACAGACCTCAACAAAAGTCTCCTGACTCCTAAACTAGTATACTTTCATGCATACCACTGTCTCTGGTTCCTAGTAAAATTCAAGTTCATCAATTGTTATTTGAGGAAGGTGATCTAAGGAATACGCTATTCTTCAAGGATCTAATTCCCAGACATAAGTCTTATTTATTTATCTAGACCTTAGAATCAGATATTTTGTAAAGTAATAATACATTTTTAATATTCCTTGTGTATAAGAGAGAACCTCCTGATAAATTTCTTTTATAATGCAGAATGAGGAAAAGTTTCTCTCTCCTAATCAAGAGCCTAACCTAGATCCTCCTAATTTAGATCCTTTTGTAAGATAACATGAATACATATCTTGCCAATCATATCTCATTTTTGCCTTTGAATCCAAGAACAAGTGAAGATTTAAATCAAGGCATATCTTTCCTTGATGAATATAATTCTATTGTTTAATGATACCATTCCCCCATTTATTGCCCTAAATGGGGGCAGCTGTTATTATGTTACCACATGTAAGTTAACTGTCACAAGTGTGTCAGAGTAGAGAATGGAGAAGTGTGTTTACAGATGTACCAGCCCTGTAGGAAAAGATTTAAAATTATTGAAGTTGGCTGAGTACTTACTGAATATGACTGAGTACTATAGTCATATTTAACAATCATAAAAGTTTAAAGATAGAATTATTCAAATCTTATCTTACAGATAAGAAAACTTCATCTTAGGGAGAGGAAATGAGAGATATTTCTCAAGAAGTCAATGGAAAAACAAGTACCTGAAGAATAGAGAGTATAAAAAGTCACCCACGAAATGAGGACCCAGAAGAGCTCACTCACCCCCCACCCCCTTTTTACCACGTGAGGTTATATGTCATGATGAGAAAACCATTGTTGAAGACGGAGGGGGAGAGCCAGAGGAGAGGGAGAGAAAGTGAGAAGGGAGGGAGATAGAGAGTTTGAGATATGGAAATTCTGGATTCATATCTCTTTTATTTAGGATACTAATTCCAATAATGAGGGATCCACCATCACCTAATCATCTTCCAAAGGTTCCATTTCCAAATACCTTCGCACTGGGAGTCTGGATTTCAACGTAAGAATTTTGTGAGGACACAGACATTTAGACCCTGGCAATTAATTACCCAGTTAAAGTGCGCCATTTGTTTCTCATGAAGATAGCAAAACAGAGGTAGATTTGAGTCCAAAGAAATACTTGTTTTGTAGAAGAAATTTAGAGGTGTAATTGTTCTACTTATCCTGTTATATCTCTCACTTTAATACAGATTCCATAAATTGCATGAGACAGCTTGAAACTTGCACTGTGGTAGCATTTCTTTCCACTGTCAGAAAAAGCCTATGGCTATGTCCTCAGATACCACCACTTCCAAATATACTGCATTTCAACATTGCTTCAAAAATTAAGATGTAACACAGTAGTTTACAACTTTAAAGAGTACAAAATAGGTTATATTCTGGCCCTCCTTATTTTGGGGTTGTACCTTAAGAATCTTGCATTCCTTTTACATTTTAGACAAAGTCTATTTATAATAAATAATTAGCAAGTGTTCTCCATTTTGCTAGTGACACATCATTTGTATGAGACGAACATGGTCTGAAAAGACAAAGCCTTTTGTCATCCAGTTGCTGATGAGGAAAAGAGAGTAGTCTTCCTCTTTAGTTGCTTCCCTACTTTACAGCCTATGCTAAAGTACGTTATCAGATGGCACCTGCTCGGCACCACCTGCAGAACTAACTGCATGCACAAGGTGTGCTGTAATGCTATACCCTCAGCTTTTATTGAAGGTCTTTACAACAGGCAATGCTATGTAGACAGTTTCTGCATTTGCTGTAAATATCTTTTTTTTACGATTTTATTTATTTATTTATGTATTTATTTATTTTTAGACAGAAGGGAAGGGAGGGAGAAAGAGAGGTAGAGAAACAGCAATGTGTGGTTGCCTCTCACATGGCCCCCCTGGGGACCTGGCCTGCAACCCAGGCATGTACCCTGATTGGGAATCAAACCGGTGGCCCTTTGGTTCGCAGCCCGCACTCAATCCACTGAGCTACACCAGTCAGAGCTTTGTTGTAAATATCTTTGAAGAAAATATTTTTTAACCAACGTCCTCCAAATAAAGTCTCACATTTAGTCTTTCTTTATGACTTCATCATCAGGATAATTTTTCTTAGGAAATTTGTAAACTCAATATTTGGTGGTAACAGGAGTTACACAGTCAGTAATGTCCCCTCCTTCATCCCCCACTGAGTAGCAAGCAGGTCAAGGCAAATGTTATATTCATTCATTATAATTGTTTAAAAACCTGTGTTTGCATAGTTTTTTCTTTCTTCATTATGCTTTTGGTTTGTTTCTTTTAACATAATTTACATATGGGTGTGTTTAGTGTTTAGATATATGTGTACTGCATATATACATATGTGTGTAATTACAGATATATATTAATTCCATAAATGTACATTTTACAGTATATTATGTATATATTCCATCATCATACTATAAAACCAACCTAGTTCCATTTTGTAAAAGTCAAGGTATACATACATATCAAAGTAGTTTCTGAGGTTATTTTAGTCAATACCTCTCCGCTTCTCTTCTTCAAAATTAACTAGGGTCATTTTCAAAACAATTCATAAGCGACAGCCCTTAAAAAATCATAATTAAAAAATGGACTTTGTTTTCTTCGTTCCAAGTATGTTTTCTAACTTTTAGAATTAATAAAGAAATATTATATGCAGAAGTAGTACATACAGATTCCCCAAATATTCATATATTGTCCTCAGAATGTTTTTATACAAATGAAAGCATGCCAAGAAGGGACTGCGTGAACATTTACTGAGTGCTTATAGTGAACTGTGCTAAGGGCTTCATGTGGATTTTCTTATTTAATCCTTAATACAACTCAATTAAATAGGTATTTAGCCACATTTTTTCAGGTGAAGAAACAAAATTGGCAAACTTAGTGGCAGATTGTGTTTTCCAAGATGGCTATAATAAATATCCCTTCTCGCACACCTTCACACAATGTGAAATTGATCCTCCTACCACATTGAAATGTGGGGTCAGTTTCCTCCCCTTGAATCTAGACAGGCAGTGACAAAGTCCTTTCTAGTGTCTCTGACAACATTGTACCTGTCCTTGGAGAAATCTGGACAGGGCAAAGCTGGGAACTTGACATTTTTTAAGAGGATATAAACTCCCATAAGCTTTGGGCAAAACAGAGCAAATGAAGAATGCTGGGAGCCGATTCCACCCCACTGTGGTTTAACAAAATCCCGGAGGGTGCCGATGACCCACACAGTGGAACCGGCAGGAAAAAGCACCGTGCATTTCTCTGCTTAATCATCCTATTGCTTCCTTTGCTTGGGGTCAGTGTGATTTCTTGGGGGACTGGGACAGATGGCAATTCCACTAATAGGACAGAGTTCTTGGAAAATTACGGTGCAAATGATAGTCTAGCGGAAAGTACCCTAACTTCCATATGCCCCCCTAAATGGTATAAGACTCATCAGGAACAGGAATGGAGGAAACTTTTTGGCCCAAGTCCTATGCCCTCATTTGCTCCCACCACTTCAGGCAGAATACGGGCTCCTGAGAGTAGAATTAGGTCTAAAAGGCGAGTTTGGTCAGCTCTCTATCATTTTCCATTCACTACTACCCCTAGACCTACAGACCCCCCCCATTACCCTACACAGGCATTTATCATAAAGGATCTAGATAGGTTAATTTTAGAGGATATTAGGTGGATTAATAGAAAAGAGTTTTCTACACAATAAACTAAGATAACAAAAATTATTAAACAGAAAAATATCCTGAGCAGTAAGAGACAGCCGTTAACCACATAACCACAAAAGTCTAATAGGCTCATGACAGTCCTCACACCAGACGTGTGGTTGGTTCAAAGAGTGTGCCTAGCTCCGAGAAATCAAGGTATTAAGATAATGTGGTTAGACACTTTGCTGATCAATTAGTAAGATTAGAGCTAAAAGCTTGCCAAGCAGCAAGATTAGAGCTAAGAGCTTGCAAAACAAAGTTTAGCTGTATTGCCCAGCTGTTTTATTTCATGTATGTGTCATGCTTCTCTGGAACTCTTGCAAAAGCAAATGCATTATGAGAAAACCACTCCTAGCGTAACCCCCCGTACCACTTGAGCTTGCAAAAATTATATAAATAAAGGTCTCTGAAGCCAGAATAAGAGAAGCGTCTGACCGACGAGCTAGAAGCTACACCATCCCGTGTCATTCTTCATTCGCTGACTCCGCCCCACCCCTCCCTGCTCACCTGTGGGACCCCCTGGACCTTGGCTGGGGCAGGACCCCAGCAGAAGAAAAAGAGCAAAACAAGACTATGCCTATTGAGTTCCTGTTAGAATAAATCCTTTTAAAAAGCATTTAAGGATTATCCAAAAGTTTGGTTCTCTTGCTTCTCAGCATCATATTCAGGAATGGATGGATATTAAGAATTTTTCAATCCTTTAATGATTCGTTGGTTTCAGACTCAGTGGAACTGAGATTCTACTTTCCATTGTATTTCATTGCTTTTGGTCTTTAACTTCTTTTTAAATAAGTGGCTGTAACATCTTCAGAAAAGATAAAAAGATAACCCTCAGTATGGACTGAAAATTATCATGTGATTGTCTCATGACCAGCTTAAGAAAGTCACAGACACAGTATTTCTTGGTGGAGTGACCTAGGAAGTCATTTATCCATATATACCAGGAAAGTATGAACTAATCTTGTTAGATCTTATATAATAACTTCTCTTGATTCTACCTCCAAAATAAATGTGGAAACTTCTCAGTATTTTACCGTAATTCCCCTGATCCAAATCTCCATCATCTCTCACCTCAGCGGTGGCAATCGCCTGCAAACAGCTTCTCCTGTTTAGGCCCTGGTCTCCTTTCAGTCTATTTTTATCACAGTGGGCAGACTGATCCTGCTAAATTGAAAGTCATGTTATGTCACATCTCTGCCCCAAATCCTGCAATAGCTTTCCATGTCACCGAGGGGGAAAAGAAGATTTTCAATGGCACTCTCCTGCCACTCTTACACTTCTTAGACCTCTTCTCACTAATTTGCTCACTTTGCTCAAGTAAGCTGATTCCATCACTACTCCTTAGTTATATAAGTCGTACTCTCTCCTTAAGGCTTTGCCCATGCGGTTCCCTCTACCTCTCATGCTGTCCTGCCAGAAAGTCACAGGGCTCTCTCACCTGGTTCAAGTTTCACTCAGGTAGTACTTTCTCAGTGAGACCTTCCTGAGAACCACATTTAAAAATTAAATTTAAAAAGTTAAATCAAATAGTAAAACCTATATCCCCAGTTCCTAGTTCATAGTAGATATTCAATAAATATTACTTTATGAATGAAGTACAGAGGTTGGTGCCCCCATCAGCTGTGACATTCACAGCTACCAGCATTAGGCACCTTTCCCTGTCTCTAGCTTCTCTTGGGAAGAGTGAGTTCATTTGTGCAGATTTGAGGGCTGCATATTCAGGACAGGAGGGACTTTGAATTCAAGGGCTAGAAAATATAATCAGGATAAATAACATTTCTTCGAATTGAAAAGAAAGCTCTCTATACTGTCCTGATTGCTTTTTTTCTCCTGCCAACTCTGGAAGGTGAATTCTTAAGAAACCTGGGCTTTGGACTCCAGATCTGCCCCTCTGCTTCACTCGAGTCCCAAGGTCCAGAGGCATAGCCAGCTCCCTCCACCTGCAAGGCCACACAGAGAACAATGCTGTGCCTTCATTTGCCATCAAGAGACAAACGGGTTTAAGAAAAAGTGCTGGGGTTAAGATTTGTATGTAGAAACAGAAACAAGGATAAAAATTTTAAAAGATGTAAGAACTTTTCTTGGGAATACATATTCTATACCCCGACTTCAGTTTAAGTGTCTGAATGCTGACTTATTTGAAAAAATATATATATACTGTTGAGAAATGAGTTAAAAAAATCATTAGAAGACATAGGAGGAGTGTGATTGAAATTTTGCCATGGAGTGAACTAGAATCTTATAGAAGCCCAAAATAAAATTCAAATTTGTAGAGTTTCTTAATAAATAAGCAGCCATTTCTACATAGACTAACTCCCTTGTTTGATTTTAGAGCTTCCCTCAAGTTATGGGGTGCGGCAGTGTATTTTTTTAGGATTTAGGATGGTTGATTATGAACAGGTCCACAAAGGTAAGACAAGGTCAAGCCATTTGGTTAGTAATAGATGAAAAGGGACAATTTATGAAGCTACAGGCACACTGAAAGGGAGGGACAGTCAGATTTCAGTTTCTTTATAAGACTAGCTTTATAACACAAGTACATTTCACATCATATTTTGAGTATCTACGATGTTTGTATTGTTTGATGTCAAAAGTTAAAGAAACCAGACTGAATTGTCTGAGAGCCTTCTTGTAGAGAGAAACTGCATGATTCAGAGCTTCTAAATACAGGGAACACGGCACTTTACCCCAGCACTACACAGCACGATGCAACACATTATGATATGTCAACAGAGCATTCTAAAAATGCCAAATAATGCCAAATATTAGGAGGCTTCTGTCAAAACAAATTTTCTGTTCTTCTATCATTATACTTAACTTCCCCATAAGCTATGCTGTTAATCTGGGGAAGAGTCTTGGCATTTTAAACAGAAATAATATGCTTTGGGAGCATTTATTAGTGGTTTGTACAGTGTGGAAAAAGAAATATATTTTAGTGTCAATAATGTGATCCATTTTGTCATGGGTAATAATTTGACTGTTGAAGATTTCAGATAGCTCTATGAGGGAAGGCTTGTGTCCTACAGTTTATATGGCAGAAAACTTTAGTTTAATTTATAAAAAGAAACACTTATTGACCCTAAAATGAATAAAAGCTGTCATTGATTTTAATGTACCACTCAAAGTAAATAAGGTGCACTATAGTAATAATCACCTTTAAAAACTTGCCAGATAGTTAAATAGTTTTAAGATATATAACTTTTGTTTTGTCAATAATGACATGAACAATCTAGAAAGACCTACTTATTGAGACTTAACTAATTCAACATTTTAAAAACATTTAGATAAGGAAGTTCCAGGTTTATGTTTCCCTTAGTTATTAATAAAATATTATAAACATAACATTAATAAAATTAAAATGTTGATCATGGTTAAAAATATTCTTTGGAAATACTTTACAAAATGATTACAAAAATTATAATATCCTGGTTAAAATACACTGGAGAAACATTTCTGTATAAGACAATAATTATAGCAATTATAAATAATTGTTATGTATACTATAGAAGACTCCTAAGGAATTTTATTTTTTGTTAACTGTTGATCAACAGCATGCTATTGAATATGCTTGATTATGTATACATAAAATATTATTTTTTCTTTTTCTTTATTTTTTTAAAATTTATTTTAATTTTTTAACTATATTTTATTGATTATGCTGTTACAGTTGTCCCACTCTTCACCCCCTTCTTGCCCCCCACCCCCTTACCCCCCCTTTCCCACCCTTTAGTTTTGTCCATAGGTCATACACATAAGTCCTTCTGCTTCTGCACCTCCTATACTATTCTTAACATCCCCCTGTCTGTTGTCTACCTACCATTTATGCTACTTATTCTGTGCCTCCTTCCCACCCTCTCCCCCTACCACTCCCCTGTTGATATTCCTCCATACCTTATATAACTCCCTTTAACATTTCATACAATAAAGCCTGGGTGGTGATGAACTTCTTGAACTTGACCTTATCTGAGAAGCACTTTATCTGCCCTTCCATTCTAAATGAAAACTTTGCTGGATAGAGTATTCTTGGATGTAGGTCCTTGCTTTTCATGACTTGGAATACTTCTCTCCAACCCCTTCTTGCCTGTAAGGTCTCTTTTGAGAAATCAGCTGACAGTCTTATGGGAATTCCTTTGTAGGTAACTGTCCCCTTTTCTCTTGCTGCTTCTAAGATCCTCTCCTTATTTTTAATCTTGGGTAATGTAATTATGATGTGTCTTGGTGTGTTCCTCTTTGGGTCCAAGTTCTTTGGGACTCTCTGAGCTTCCTGGACTTCCCGAAAGTCTATTTCCTTCACCAGCTTCGGGAAATTCTCCATCGTTATGTGTTCAAATAAGTTTTCAATTCCTTGGATTTCTTCTTCTCCTTCAGGCAGCCCTATGATCCGTATGTTGGGCCATTTACAGATGTCCTGGAGGTTTCTGAGCCCCTCCTCCGTTTTTTGAATTCTTGTTTCTTCATTCTTTTCTGGTTGGATGTTTTTTTCTTTCTGCTGGTCCGCTCTGTTGGTTTGAGTCCCAGTTTCCTTCGTATCCCTATTGGTTCCCTGCAGATCTCTCCTCATTTGTTCAAGCAATTTTGATAATTTTTCATCAAATTCTGTGAGCATCCTGATTACTAGGGTTTTGAACTGTGCATCTGATAGGTTGTCTATCTCTTGGTTGGTTAGTTCTGGAGCTTTGATATGTTCCTTTCTTTGGGCCATTTTTTTTCCCCTTGGTGATCCTGTTACTGTAAGGAGAGTGGAGCCTTGGGGTTCACCTGGGCAGGGAAACTCACGGTCGCTGTGTTGTGACGTAGCCTGTGGGGGCGGGACCTGAGAACACAATGGCGCCTGCTCTGCTCTCCGCACCCACACCGCCTCCCGCAAGCAATTTGAGCCCCTCTGCACTGGCTCCGGGGGTCGCTCCGGGGTCGGTGGACGGGCTGCACAGCTCGTCCTCTGTGGGTCTCCCCAACGAACTCTCCTGTGAGGCCGGGAGTTCCTCCCGCCACGGACTCCACTCCCACAGGTGCTCTCAATCTGCGCAGATGGGTTGCGCCCTGCTTTCTCTCCTGGTTTGTCTGCACGTGAATGCGGACCTGCGGGGTCCACCAGTCTCGGCCCCGCTGGGTCCGGATGAGCCGGGCGCAGACCGAGCTTCAGTCGGGGCCCCCGTCTGGGTGTGCTGCAGCCCCGCGGGAACCGCCCCTCCAACCGCGGTCCTGCTGTCTGCTCACCTGCTCGCCGCGGAGTCGCTGAGCACTCTCCCTCCGCCCTGCTCCTCCAGGCTCACCAGACTGGATGAATGTATCTTCTTTAATTCCTTGGTTGTCGGATTTCCTCTCAATTCGATTTTCTGTCAGATCTGGCTGTTTTGTTTAGATAAATTTCTGTTTTTTTCCTTGTTTGGCTGTGCAAGGAGGCACGGCGCATTCACTTACGCTGCCATCTTGTCAGAAGTTCCCATAAAATATTATTTTTGCTAAAATGTCCTATAATTCTGATTTATGTTTCTTTTTTTTTTTTAAGATTTTATTTATTTATTTATTTATTTCAGAGAGAGGGGAAGGGAGGGAGACAGAGAGGGAGAGAAAGAGCAATGTATGGTTGCTCTCACATGGCCCTCACTGGGGACCTGGCCCGCAACCCAGGCATGTGCCCTGACGGGGAATCGAACCGGGACCCTCTGGTTCCCAGCCCCCGCTCAATCCACTGAGCTACACCAGCCAGGGCTGATTTATGTTTCTTTTGTATTAGTAAAGTTGAAGGTATCAGAAAGAAGTATATCTTCATTATTTTTACACAACTTTCAATATTTGACCTTTAAACTAGTCTTAAAAAACTAATAATATATTAATTCATACTCACATATTTATCCTTAGTACACCTCTGAATACAGGACATGGAGGAAGTTATAATTATTTTCATTTCACAAGTAAAGAAGCTGATTGTAAGAATTAAGTATCAATCATTGGTAATAAACTTAAGATAGGGTAAAATGTGAAATTCGAGATCTTTATTTTCAATCTTTATTCATTCTTAAAAGTTATTGATTGTGCTTATATAAGATTTTGATATAGCATCTCATCTAAACATGCAGTACTTTTTCAAAGAAAAGTGACATCTTCACTTTATAGTCAAATAAAATGAGATAGGTTAAATGATTTGAAAGAGGTAATAAAAAAAGGCATTCATTATCACAATAGAAACAGGAATTGAGAAAATTTTGTTTCTCTAGGCCTAATTTTTAATACCTATTTATTGAACACCTTTCTGTATGTAGGTACAATGATTTAGACTTGCCAAGAGAACCTAAACTGGCCATGCCCAGAACAGCTCACCTGTGTTAGGAGAGGCAGCAATCCTACTGTGTAGTAGGATGGAGGACATGTACCTAATTTCTGTGGAAGGCAGAAAGGAGCAGACATAACTTGAGATCTCCAAATACACTACTGTAAAAGTTCAATCACACTAATGTCTCATTTTCTAGAGTTAGTAGACTCTACCATATGCATACTTCATAACATAAGAAAGAGAGGGAACTCGGCCATGGCGTTAGGGGAGACGGGAGGAGGCTTGTACACGCTGGGGTAGGGTGATGGCCCTGTCTGTCTGAACAGGTGGGGCACTGGAGACACCGAGGAAGCCAATGAAATAGTGCTGGTAGCAAGAACCAGAGGAGTTCTCAAAGAAGAAAGCTGTGCAAGTGGGACCCTGAAGGTCATTTTCATGGAGCAGTCAAGTTTGCAGGGTGTGTCACTAGTCACAATCCTGTCTGTACCCAGGCGAGAGGCAACATCTTCTTTAGTCCAGTAGTTCTCCGAGCTGACTTGGGAGGCAGTGCTCCTGCCCCAGGCAGCTTCAGGACTGCCTGAGAGGCCAGGTGAGTGTCACGTTGGCTGCAATGTTTTAGCATCATTCCTCAGCGCCAGAGCCAGAACTCCGCAGTCAAGCAATTGCTTGGGTCTGGGGAGTATAATGTATGTAATTATAAAGTAATAGGCTGTTCTGTAAGCCACAGTAGAAGAAAGTCCTATTTTAGTTCACGGAATGAAACAGGCCTGTGGTCTTATGTAGGCGCATGTGCTGCATCACCATGTTGAAAAAGGGCTGACGTTCCTGCTTAATTTATAGAAATGGAGCTTCCAGGCTTTATTAAAACTTAAAACACTTTAATTCACAGAAACAGACATGTAATTATTTGATTGGGTGATTTTATCTTTATTGAAAAATAATGTTAATGTTAAATACTCATTTTTTAACTTCATTTTTATTGAGTTCTGTAATCAACTTTTTATCAAAGTTTAATTTCGTTTAATTATCAAAACCTTAGTGTAAACTTGAAAATTGCCAAAAGTAGGTCAATAATTTTGAAGCCAATCTAAGTAAAGTGTCTTCAGATGAGAGTTGGCTTTATCTCTCAAGTCCCACTACGGGTGTTTTGGGAAGATAAGCGATTGTATTAGAAACAGAATTAATCACTCTGTCGTGTTCTTGTTTAGCACTGCACATCATAATGATAGTTCTTGTTTGGAAATCATAATATTCCAACACTCAAATTCACAATATTTTTTACTTAAAAGATGATATAACAAATATTATACTAGAATTTAAAAATCATGCAAAATTCAGAAATTCCTGCTTTGGAAAATTTCATATTAGGAAAAACTATTTCATGCTAGCATGAAATGCACTTATTGATTTCTAGTTGAGCTCCACTGGGTGCTTCCCTTTCTCTTTTAGATTTCCAAATTTAGTCTCCCTCTGTCCTATACTCATCCTACCTTCAGCAGGGGCCCTTTCTGTTCTACCTGACTGGGAAGGTAAAGGACACATGGAAAGATGTGTCTCCTTTACTTTTAAGCCCTATAACACTGGAATGTACACTGTGCTCCTTACACTTTCTTCAGTAATGAAGAGGCTGTGACACCTCCTGCTCTCTACTGCCAAGGACGCCAGCTGTGGTCTTGGGTCCAGCAGGTGAAGGTCCAGCGCGGTCATAAGGCGTCTGTGGGAACATCTTCAATAGTACAAAGCACTGATTTTGAACATGTCACTTGAGTCATCCTGCTGTTACTTTAAGAGTATCATGCAACTATTGTTTGGAGTATGAATTTACATATGTGTGTGTATAATATCAATGCAAAATTGTCAGTATTAGAAGTAATGCACACATATATTCATCCTTGGACATTACTTAAGTCATTTTTTTCAGAGCGATTTTTAGATCATCTACATCAGAACCGCCTAATGTGCTTGTTAAAAAGAATATCCCAGGGCTCTACATCACACCTACTGAATCAGAATCTCTGTATTTAGGACTCACAAGCTTTCCCTGTGATTTGTATGGGAAATAAAGTTTCAGAGACATGAGCTAATATTATGCCAGAGATAGTTTAAGCTATGGGTGCTCTAAAGTTGAAGCCTGGAATGAGGAAAAATGTCTGTAGACCAAAAAAGGACCTGTCAAGTCAGGGACCCAGAGTAAACAGAGGGCAGATCGCCTGATGGGGAGACTAGGAACTCCTCCCATTAGCTAGTCTGGTCTCTGCTTCTCGTATACTGCATCACCTTGTCATTATTTCCAGCTGAGTGACTAAAAGCTTTGAGTCAGACACCTCAAAATGAAACATGATCTGAACCATCAGCCTTCACACTGAAATTAAGTGAGGTGGTCCCAATATTAGCTCCGTCCCCTACTGCCTGCAAGATGAGTCAAATAGAACAAGTCAGCATCCAGTACTTTCTCCCCCGACCCTCACCCCGCTCTTTTGGCTCTGGGCCTGGTGGGAAAGAGGAAGAGAGAGGAGTGCAACAAAATTGCCACTTTAAGAGCCCGATTCTGCTATGCCTATTTATTTTTCCTTTCTACCAGCCCAGGGGCTTAAACTCCTTGCTGTTGAGAAAAGCTAAGGTGACAATCAGTGAACTGAAATTCTATTAATTCACAAAACAGTTTTATTATCACTTCTAGCCCCTTCTTCTCCTTGATACCCCAAATCTACTTCTTTTATTGGTGCTACCTTCTCTCCTCAAACATACTAAGATTTGACTCTTCTATCTTGTTAAACTGTTTTATAGTTTCTCTGTCTTACCCTATTAATTATTGTCTTATTTTTCTTCTTCACTTTATTAAAAACGTTCTCATATGACAAGCATTTATCTACTGGATTCGTTTCCTTGCAGCCTGCTTTCTTTTCCCCCAGCCCCACTTTAATGCCACTGCTCTCTCAAATATCTCCGAGGGTCTCTGCTTTTCTGAATCTAATGACTTGCACTTTTTCTTGTTGATTAAAAGCCATAAAAAATAAGGGTTTAATATGTATCACCTGGGAATCCAACAAGCCAGACTGTTAATTAATAAATAAAAGCCATGGATTTTCAGATCTTTACTTGGATGTACAAAGTTGCATTTCATCACCATTTGACTTTGCCCACTATGGGTTCAAAGATATATTTCTTATTTATTATAATAGAGGATGAGAATGGAATGCCGCAGTATGGTATAATTAAATAAAAATTACATCATTATATCTGTTTTCATGAATTTGGACCTTTATACAATTTGTAACACAGTGTTCTGCAAATATTGTAGAAAAGGCCAGGTCATGCAATAGTGAATCCCTCATGTGTAAGTCAGATTTTAAAATCTAATCAAAGGGTATTTTAATTGATGAAGAGAATTCTCTACTTAAAAGTTGGCAATACAATGTATTTTTTATGCTTTGTTTTGCTCAAATGTTAAAATAATTAAATCAACATTTAATAATAACATTAAATAAAATATTAAAATAAATCATTACATATGTTACGAAGGACATGGAATAAAGAATAATATGTTTCAGGTCTTTCGGATTTTCATTTTAATGTTTTTACAAATAAGGTTCATTCAAATTTTATAAAAAATAAGTAATTAGAAATCTCAATTATCCCCTGATTTTACATATACAGGATGGGGCAAATATAAGTATATGGTTGTGAGCACATGAAACAGAGTTTATCCTTGTATTACTATTTATTAATTATTGTATTATTTTTCCACACAAACAGCTATAAACCTAATTTGTCCCACCCTGTACATTAAGCAGAAACTCTTGAATTAAATGCATTATACTGATGAACTATATTAACGAGGGCAATGTTAGAATGTATTGGAGACTATCTGTAGTAGGCTGACATTTAAACAGTTAGCCCGAATAGCTTTTCTCTTTGTTCATACATCAATTTGCTGCAGGCATGCTCAAGGCCTGGATGTCTGCTTGAACCTACAGGGAACTGAACTTATCAGCCCATGCCACACAGCATGGTAGCTAAAAAAGGTCTTTCTGTAGTGGGACAGTAATACTTACATCTGAAAGTTTCTTTAAGTCACTCTTTATGTTTTACTGCATATTTTTATGTGAAAGTCACATAAAAATTTTCAAAAATCCTTTGATTCATTTCAGACCTTTTTTGTCTTCTTATACTAAAAATGCCAGTGTACTTCTCACAGAGAACACTAGCATTGCTCTCTCAAAACACATTTCATTGGTGGGGTCAAGTGTAGCAGTGTGCTGCATGTCACTCCCTGTTTAGTGACCCCGTACTCTTACACCGTCCATGCTGCTCTCCACATGAAACGGTCAGGGCTGGGGAACGTGTGGGTCCAGGTGAATGAGCAGCATGTGTGGGATAACTGGGCTCTGAGCCCTCAACTGTCCTTAAATAATTTTCTACTGGTTTTTTATTATATTTGCACAGATTAATTTACCATGTTAATAATAACTGTCTTTGGTAATTTAGATATTATAAAAGATTGAAGGATTGAGATAGGGAGTATTTATATCTACCTATATATTTGCACGGAGGCACAAAGACAGCAACTTCTGGAACAATGTCAGCTCTTCTCTCCTTCCTCTTATTTCATCTGTGATTTACTCTTAGATGTTCATGCTGCCATGACATAATATTCCGTAATTCCAAAGTCATGGCAATTAACATACAGCACTGGCCCCTTGTCAGTGGTGGATACATTTCTAGACCTGCAGTGGATGCCTGAAACCACAGATGGTGCCAAACCCTGTATATATTATTTTTCCTATACATACGAACCTATGATAAAGTTTAACTTATAGTTAAAGCACAGTAAAAGAGTAACGATGATAACATAAAACAATCATAACAAGACACTAGAATTAAGGTTACATCAATGTGCTCTCTCTCTCTGTACGTATCTCGTAGTATCGTACAGACCCTGCTTCTTGTGACATAACGCCTATGTGATCAGGTGAAGTGAGGTGAGTAAGACATTATTAAGGAAAATAAGGGTTGCTTGAACATAAGCGCTGTGATACTAAGACAGTTGATCTGATAACAGAGGTGACTGCTAAATGACTGATGGTGGCATGTGTAACATGAACGTGATGGCCCAAGGGGTGATTCACGTCCCGAGTAGGTGGGGAAGGTGGGGCATAAGATCTCATCATGCCACTCAGAACAGCACACAATTTAAAACTTATGAGTTGTTTCTTCCTGAAATTTCTTATTTAACATCTTCAGACCGTCATCGACCATGGGTAAATGAAACCATGGTAGGCAAAACAATGGATAACGGGGGTGGCTACTGAACTTTATTACAATTATGCTTTACATTGACTGTCTTGAAACAATCAATTAATCAATATATGAATTAAGATAAAGTATTTTGTACTAGAAAGTCACAATAAAATTATTTCTGAAGAACATTGAAAACAAGTGAGACTTTCCAGCCAGGAATTATGGCTATAGAAAAGCAATATGATTGTAATAAATATCAATCATGCAAAAATAATAACATAGCAAACAAAATTGGAAGACAGGAGAAAATATAAGGGCACTACTTTCCACATCTGACATAGCATAGAGCCAATCAGCACCTTTAAAATAGAAACACGTAGCTAAGACAAAACCAAAAACAACTGCGGTGACTCCAGACTCTAAATATTGTTCAAAGTCTTTCTCTTAATATTAATGAATATTGTGGAAAGTAGTATGTTTTAACATAAAGAAATCTGTTAGAGATTCATCAACTACATATTTCCTTGTGTTCTAATGAATTTGAGTAGAATAATTATTAATTTTATATATGAAAATAGCATTATTGTTTGAATTCAATTTTGTAAAATTAACTCCACATATACTTTTAATTATATTTCTACAGATTAATTTGCAAGGTTAATAATTATTATCTTGGATAATTAAAATGTTACAAGTAGATGGAAGAATTGAGATATAGAGTAGGAATATGGAGATTGTCTATTTTCCTATATCTATCTACTAATAGCTGAAATAACGTTTAGCAAAAATTGCCATAAATTATAACCCAAGAATGGTACAGAGTGACTAACACTTGCTAAGAATTCAATAAATATTTGTCACATGAGCGGTGAGAAAGAAGAACTCTGCTTAAAGGCACAGATAAAAGCAGTGGACACCCTCAGAACTCAGTTTTGATATGGAAGTTCTAAAAGAGGGTGTTGCTTAAAGATATTTAAAGGAAAGAATATTTTTGAACTATTAAGAATGTTTATAAAAATTTGGGGGTTGAAAAAATAGAAGATGTTTCTCATATTTGATTCAAAAAAGCATGGTTGATTTTTTTTTTTTTGTTTGTAAGCCTTGTTCCGATGCATTCCTAAATGCAGAGATAACCAATTAGATTTCTTCACCATGTGAAAAAAATAGCATCCACTCTGAAATTCATGCCACGGAAAGAGGGAAAATGGAATGCACAGCCACAAAAATGCAGAAGGACAGGTGTCAGTCACCTGAGAGTCCTGACTCCTGCCACAGTTTTCTTGTCAAGACTTATCACTCTAAGACAGAAAACTCCTAACTCAGGCATCTTGGGGGCCAAATTGAACAGTAAGGACTTGATCTTTGATGTAATCAAGTGGCTCTGCAGAAACAGAACTGAATTAGGAGTTTCACTTTGGAATAATCACTTCTCTTTGCTTCAGTTTGCTCATCTGTAAAATGAAGATACTAATACCTGTCCTGTGTACTTCAGAGGGTGATGATAGAGAACAAATTAGGTTAAATGAGTGAACATGCTCTGTAAACTGTAAATCACTCCATGAGGCAATTTTATCATTATTTAAGGTCATCTTCCATGCGCCACAGCAGGGAGAAAGTAAAAGAAGCTTTCCTGTGAATTAATGCCTTGTCTCTGGAAGACCCTCAGAAAGGTTGTATAAAGACAATGATAGAAAGTTCACTGACACTGTTTTAAACAGTGATCTTGAGGTTTGTTGTAAGAAAATGGTTTTTACCAATTTGTCTCATTCTAGCAGATGCACTTCAGGATGCTGCATCATTTGGACCGTTCTTTCTCAGAATGCTTCACTGGCTCCCATCCTTTCAGGGTTTTCTTTCACCCCTTCCTTTTTTTTCTAAACCTGTTGTCCTTTGATGGTATCATCTATTCACCTGCCTACTCTGGTCCAATTGAACATTTCCTACTGTCCATCACGCAGCTAGACATAGATGATGGACAGGCACCTCAAACCTACTATGTCCAAAATAAAATTAATTTTCTTCTCCACTACACTAAATTTCTTTTCCTGGGCTTTCTAGCTCAGTTAATTACATCACTATCTGCATAGTCTTTCAATTTGGAAACTATAGAATAAAGGATGTGGCGGATGGTTTTATGCTGCACACTCTAATCGATGCCATTCACGTTGCCTCTGAATGGAGCCAATGTTGTCCAGTGCACAGCCTGCATGACTGACCGCAGCAGCCCTCCCAACAGCTCCAGCTCTTGCTGCATTGTCTCAATAGTCATGAATTTCTTGATTTTCTAAAATATAGAAGAGTCTTTGAACAATTCTCAACTTATCAGAGGTCCTCTTAAACATTCATGACACTTTATTATGGTCTACCTTTAGTTGATAAGTAGAGAACAATATTGTGAGTATGGATTGTTATGTGTGAAAAGTATAATGCAGGATGATTTTTGTTTTAATTTAAACAAACCTTTTAACATTATATACAAGTGTGTGTATGTGTGTTTAGTAGAGAGTCTCCACAGAGAGCCCTCAACAATCCCCTCTGCCCACATGTTCATGCTGCTGCTTATATCACCTCACACTGGTCAGAACGGCTCTCATCAATAAATCAACGAACAACAAGTGCTGGCAAGGATGTGGAGAAAGGGGATCCCCTTTGCTTTGTTGGTGGGAATGCAGATTGGTGCAGCCCCTGTGATCACCCAGTGATCCCACTTCTGGGAATACATACAACGGAACCCAAAGTGATCATTCAAAAGAACATAGGCACCCCTATGTTCATTGCAGTGCTTTTTACAATCACCAAGATATAGAAGCAGCTCAAGTGTCCATCAGTAGATGAGTAGATGAAACAACTATGGTCCCTGCACATAATGGAATACTACTTGGCTGTAAAAAAGAAGGAAATTTTACCCTTTGTGACAGCATGAATGGACCTGGAGAATATTATGCTAAGTGAAATAAGCCAGTCAGAGAAAGACAAATACCATATGATTTAACTCATATGTGGAATCTAATTAACAAACTGAACTAACAAGCAAAACAGAGAAAGACTCATAGAGAGCAGGATGACAGCTATGGGTGGGTGTTAGGAAGTGGAGGGATCGAGCAAATAGGAAGGAGGACTCATGGACATGGACAATAGTGTGGTGACTGGAGGAGAGGGAGGTATAAGGGGGACAAATGGTAATGGGAAAAATACAGTAAAAGACAAAAATTAAAGAAGTGGAGCTTATGTCTTCTTCCCTTGAGTCTGTGCTGACTTGTGACTAGCATTGGTCAATGGGGTATTACCGAGGGAGATGCAACTGAAAACTTGTTAAGCCTTAAACACAGTGTTTGCACACTGGGGCTGGTCATTTTCAAACATTCCTCCTTAGAATCAGCTAAGAAGTTTTAAGAAAGATACAAAAGGTGTTGCTCCATAGAGCCTGCTGAAATCCTAACTGACAGCTGGCATCGACCTGCCAGTCATGTGAATGAGCCATCTTGGACATTCTAGCCCCGTTTAGTGTCCGAATGACTGTAGCCCCATTCACCATTACAGGGAGGACGAGAATCACCCAGCTGAGTAAGTCACCAACCACAAAAAGCCATTAGGAATAATAAACGCTTCTTTTAAGTCACTAAGTATGGGGTAGTTTGTTACCCAATGAAAGATAAGTAAAACTGTTTGTGTGCATATATGTGTGTATGTGTACCGATGAGTGTGCATTTAATTCACCTCTTTAAAAGGCCTAAGATAAAGGCAAAGAAGACCATTAGCAAAAAGCAGTATGTAAACTTCTGGTTGATATAATTTCAAGACAATTCTTTGCAATATTCAGTAAAACCGTCTATTAAGGCAAGAGGAGAATACTCCAGAGATGAACCCCGGACCTGACCCTGGATGGAGAATGTGGAAAATGGATCTCATAACCTAAGCTTCTGGTTATCCTTTTCTATGTTATGCCTATGTCTAATTGAGTAGACAAAACATGAAGCAAGTAAGTGAAATCTAAGGTTAAGAAGCTTCAAACACCTTGACATTCTGTATGTAGAGACCCTGTCTGTTGTCTGGTCACTTGTCCATAAGACCAGAAAACCTGCTGAATGGTAGCTTGTAATCTACGGGGCTAATGTCTTCATCACCTCTTCGGGAGCAAGGGTACAGCAGGGAGGAGTTTGCTTTTCTCTTCCTCATCCTTATTGCATGTGGATCCTCCAGGTTTTTATTCAAATAGCCCTGACACTGAACAGTTTGCAGCTGAGAAAACTTGGATGAATTTTAGCTGGTATTTTGAAATTCAAGCACAGCACCATTTCCATCCTCACTTCCACTATTCATCTCCTTTTCAACTTTGAGACTAAACCACTACTATCAACTCTTAAATAGTTATACTGTCTATAGTTTCTATTTCCTTCCATTAATAATCCATTCTGTTGTCAGTGATATTTTCACAACAGAAATCCAACTTCTCACTTCCCAGTTGGAAAACTTGCCACTGAATTTCTTAACACACAGAATAGAGTAACTGTTAATAGCACAATAATGGGAGACCTTGGATGTCAGGCTAAAGAGGTTGGATTTTACACAGCAGGGAAAATGGACTGTATAATGATTTTTGAGGAGGGTACTGAAATAAAGCAGTATTTAAAAATAAATGCCTTTCCTATCATCTAAATATTACATTTATGAATTGCTTTGGATTTTAAACAGCTCTACCAGTCTGCTAGTTACAATTCATAGCAAGTAAAATAATTTTTTGCAGGCCTCTTTTATATACTTTTCCATTCGTATCTGCATATTGGCTTATGGTCCAATTCACACTCGTAGTCACATGTGTCTCCAACTCAGCCATCCCTATGCTGATCTCTCTTTGATTTCATAACTTTAAGCTTACATTTACATATATAAAACACTCCCTCCTTTCAAGTTCTATTATCTGAAGAAAGTGGAACTAGCCCCAACAGATTAGATAACTATTCCCCTTTCTTCAAACATCTGCCCAAACAGATATCAGCACCTATGTTAGTACATGTTCACATGGAGTGGGAAATATGTCTTAAAACTGGGGCACTTTAAGTGGTCCCACTGGCACTAGGACAAACGCTCTGTGGGTAGTTGATCATGTGTTAATTTAAACTGCCTGGCAAAGTCCCTTCACTTTCTGCAAACACAATTGCAGGGGGTGTTCCTGGAGACCAGCAGTCATTGCTACTTCTGTCACTGGCATATGAGGCTTGTAATTAAAATCATGCAACCTCTGAAGTCTTCTCAATTTGTAGCAGTTTGACTGAATAAGAAGATTAAACACTAGGAGACATTTCTCGACTCCATGTAGCTCCTGCTAAAGAGCTGGTTATAGCTCGAACTCTGGGCAGGGTACACACAAGAATTGACCAACGAACGCATAAATAAGTGGAACAACAAATCAATGTTTCTTTGTCTCTCAAAGCAATAAAAAAACAATTAAAATAACTATTTAGTGATTGCTTTTGCATCACCAGAATTTGGGAGTCAGCTCAGAAAGGACTTGACGTTTTGGTTCCTCATTTTAGACATGTTCTCAGTTTGAATATCTGTCTACCTTACTAATTAGATGGGCTTCCAAAAGTTGCTGAGCCTCAATGAATTTCATTATTCTCATCTGTAAAAGGGTTGTAATGATATCTACTGAGAATTAGAGATTATCAGACTACATGTGTGTATGTGGGGGTCAGTGCATATGTGCACATGTGCGTGTGTGTACATTACTTGACATAGCACACAATAAATACAGCCATTCTATGATGATGGATTTGCCTGTTGTAGGTCCGTTTGGAATTACTGGGGACTCTGTTTCTTCTCCCCATTCTCTAGTCTCCAGTTTGTAATATCAACAGGCTATTCACTGGGGTAAATCTGAGAATTGCCTCTGAATATTTGGAGCATTGTAAGTAGATGAATATAAGCAATCTCATGTCAAAATTCACATCTTGTGACAACGCATGGAACAAGAGGCAGTCCATAAAGATATGAGGCTATGGAGCTTCCGGATAAACTCTTCCTCGAGAATGGTGTGACAGCCCTTTGAGAAGTTTGTCACAGCATGTGTGAAAAATCAGACCATGGGGCACACAAAAATTGAAAGTCTAAAAGATTTACACTCTTTTTATGAAAACACTGGGCTTTGTTTCACTAATCTTTCATCTTCTAGAAAGTCTGCTAACTGGCAAAATACCATGTTTAAATCTCTCTTTATTTTGAATTGTGAGTGGGAAGTACAAGCTTTCCTGAATATAATTTTAATCTCTTTTGGTGCCCTGCATTGCCTGTCTCAGGTAGGAACTGTTAACAGTGCTGAGATAGCATTTCCAACATATGGAATTATCTGGGTACACACCACATGCAGGGCTGGCGGTGGCTACCGTGCCAGCCAGCTTCTCATGCATAAGAAATGTATGCTTGGCTGAGTCATTTGTCCGCTTTTAAAACCCTTCTGGGTTCAGCATGAATACAGAGGCTCTCATATAGAATAAAACAGCTCGGGAGATTTTATTTTTCCTGTACAAATGCCTAGAGGCACTCATTCAGCTAAGAATCAAATTAAATTTTGTGGCGGAGAAACAGTAATATGTTTGAAATATCAGAGTCTTTCTCCTTTGCTTGTATTGAAAAATGACTAATTTGATTTAATTCACATTTGTGATGTCAATTTTCAGGTCAAAATAAAATCCTGTGGACCTATTTTATTTTATTTTTTTGCATAACTCACTATAACATTTTTACTTTTAAATTGAGGTAACATTGGTTAACATGTAAGTTTCAAGTATACAACATAATAATTCAATATCTGTATAATCTATTGCATGAACACCACAAAATGTCTAGTTTCCATTTTCACCATAAATTCGACCCCCTTTATCCATTTTGCTCTCTTCCCACCCCCTCTTCCCCTCTGGTAACCACCATTGCACTGTCTGTACGCACGAGTTCTTTTCTGTTCTGTTCTACTTGTTTGTTACTTTTTGTTTTATATTCCACAGGTGCGTGAAATCATGGTGGGCCTGTTTTTAATCACTAGAAATAATGTCACAATAAAAATCCTAACTGAAAATGCAGCCCTGTTTCAGCGGTGGGACTTTAACAAAGCACAAGATATAAGAAGCACTGGTCTTTTCGTATGTGCATTAAAATTCTTTACACCACATACACACCAGGCTGTCAGAATCTGTGATTCATTATTTAATCCTTGCATTTTTAAGAAAGCAAATTTAGTTAATACTCTATTGACTTAACTAAAAGTTGTGGGTTAAAATATTTATACAGTATAATATTATTCATAAATGCATATTTTTCCTTTTGGTATCCACATTAATTTTTCTTCTGTTCTTTTGATGATGAAAACATCATAAACTAATGTGTAGTAATAGCGTATAGCTGTACTTCTCTAACTCTGTAGCACTGATGGATGAAAGAAAACTTCAACCACTTTTTTAGCTCTCATCATCTTTGCCTTTTGTGAAAGATAGTGGTGCCAGAATAGTTACATCATTCTCCTATTCCATGATCTTCTGAATGTAAAGCAAAATTATAAAATGTTTTAGTAAACCTATAAAATGAAGGAGATTGCTTTTAAGATAAGTTGCTTTAATGTGAGAAAATTTTCTGAAATTGAAATTTACATTATTTACAAAGTTCATTCTTTTTCGTGTAAATATTTTCTATTTTGTTTAATAGGAATCAATCAATAATGTCATTTAAAAATGCCAGCAAAACAATGTCACTGACATTGGTATTTTGTGTTGAAATAAATTTCTGGGCCCAATATGGAGCCCCACCTGCCAGCGGCACTATCTCAGCAAACCGAAACTTACCGACTTTCCTGTTTCTAGAAAGGCTCTAGTGAACCCAGAAACACTGTGTCCAGTCAGCCCATCCCCAACTGCCAAGGCAACTCTTGGTTCTATACTTATGTCCTTGCTCCTTCTTCATTTTCTGTTTTTCTCGTCCTTGGACCTTATTCTTTATCCTATGAAAGCTTCCTGCCCTGTGCCCCATATTGTAGATTTCTGAACCCTTGTGAATGGAGACTGCTCACTTCATGAAATATTAAAGTTTGTTTTTATTGATTAAATCACTTCCTTAATTATTTTTAATATTTGCATATAACAAAATATCATTATTCTATTATTGTTTCAGTGTATATTTTTATAATCTACTCAGAGTTCAAGTAAATAGTTTGAATAAGTTGGAATTACTCAAGCCTGAAAACCATTTTTCATTTCATGTTTTAAAGTGGGAGACTAGATATTTTCCTACGTTATTTGAAAATAATTGCTGGGCTTAAAAAATTGGTATTTGGCATCTATTGAGCTTTACAAACAATGCTGCACAATTAACATACGAAGCCCCATTTCAACTATGGGAACAGAGACTCTTTTCTTTCTTTTTTTTTTTTAGATTTTATCTATTTATTTTTAGAGAGAGGGGAAGGGAGGGAGACAGAGAGGGAGAGAAGCAGCAATGTATGGTTGCTCCTCACATGGCCCTCACTGGGGACCTGGCCTGCAACCCAGGCATGTGCCCTGACTGGGAATCGAACTGGGACTCTTCAGTTCCCAGCCCGCGCTCAATCCACTGAGCTACAACAGCCAGGCTCAGAGACTCTTTTCTTATTCTGCTTTTTTTCTATCTCCATAGGTCCTTCCCTTTAAAAGTCTACATTACTCTAGTTACATATGGCAGACCGAATACAAATACATAAATTTTTCTTTCTCCTGAAATCCAACTAAAATGACATTGTAAAGGATAAAACTAAGGTAAAACACCATAAAAGCAAAGCAAATTGGAGAAAATACGAGAGCACACCAGAAATGACAACAAAACGTTGGAAGCTAGAAAGCAGAGGGACAGATGGTGATGTGCATACATAGACAAACAGAGGAAGATGTAAGCTACATGTCTGCAGTGGGAGAAGCAAGAATCAAGACAAATAAATCTACAAAACATCCAATGTCTCAGGGTTTAGAGATGTCAGATACTTCAGAAGGCTGAAAAATTGGTAGGGCTACGTAACAGAAAAAGAATGGGTTGGGCTTCCAGATTCTGTGTTTCATCCTGGCAGGAGCCAGGGAGGTCCCTGTCCGGTCAGGGCACTAGCACAAATGCAGTGAAGAGGGGGTAAGGCGAAGAACCTCAGTACCTTTCTCCAGCATTTGTCTGAGAATTTTAGTAGCCAGGACTACATAAAACAAGCAAGAGATTGAGATACTTCTCTTGGAATATTGACTAGCCCAAGAGGAAAGACCTAGGGAACCAGAATAGCTGGATTCTTGCCCAATTATTTCAGTGGGACCAACCATTTGACAAGCTGCAGGTATTCCTGCAGAGCTTCTACTCAGTGTTACGGTGCCCTCGATCTTAAACAGGCTAAATAGACAAGGGATGTCATACATTTTAAGAAAATTTCTAAGTTAAAACAATAAAATAAAAAACAGATAAAAAAGAAAAAACCCAGAACTTAAAGGAAACATAGTAATGCAAGGAGCAGAAGACTTATAAAACAAAAAGCCATTATAACTGATATGCTCAGAGAACTAAGAGAAAATACTATAGCAATGAAAAAAAAGTAAGCTTTTGAAAAGAACCATTAAAAAACCTCATAAAAGAGGAAATTTTGGAAATTAAAAAAATGACAGCAGAACATTTAATAACTGAGTTACAAGAGAAAGTTGAGAAAATTTGTCATAAAACAAAAAGAAAAGGAGGAGGAAAGGAAAGATAAGTAAATTAGAAGATAAACCCAGAAAATCTTATTGAATAACAGTTTCAGAAAGGAAAAACAGAGGATACAGAGAAAGAAATTACCAAAGAAACAACAAAAAAGCATCCCAGAAATGTAGGGGTTGAATATTGAAATAATTTACTCGGGAGATTTAATTCAAGAACAAATGTTTATCTCACACTTATTGTTGGTAGATAATTCTTCACGGTCTTTCACATTTATGCATGTCTTGTGAGAACTCACTGTCTTTGTGGATATTTTTCTATCTTTTCATGGATATTTGTATGGCAATAGCCTTGGAAAATAAAGACAGACTCTCCCCATAGGGCAGAGGTAGGTTTGTTTACAGCTCACTGTCAATAACAAAAGACTCACGATCCCTAAACTCAGGTTCCTCTCTGTAGATGCAACCTACTGTGTACTCAGGTGCCTGCCACCTGACCCTCTCCCTTTCACCCTCTGGAAATTGGGCCTTGGATAACTGAGCAGAAATGATGCTCTAGCTACTGCGAATTTATTGCTGTGAGAAATAAATCGTCCTTGGTCTTTGATGCAGGAGTCTTGTGCCTTCTGCCAGCATCCATGAAACTGTGGCAGGATAACTAATCAGCTTGTAGATAGATTAAAATTTCAGACCCTGTACAGTTCCTCACAGTTGTGGCATGAGGGTGGGGTGCAGACAGACATGCTCTCTGAACGTGGAAGGGTAAGAGTCTCCCAGGCTGATTGACAGGATTGGAAGGAAATTCACAGGAATCAATAGCAAAATGTTGACTAAATTATATGGTTAACCAGGCAATATATGATCTTCCATTGCCTATTAATGAGAAGGAACTGGGGTAGGGGTTGACTGAGTAACAGGAAGTAGTTTCAAAGATAGCTGCCCAAATAGCTCCCTAGTTCTCCTTAACTCCATTCCAGTCGGGGGACTTCCCTGCCCATCTGGGAATCGGTTTTAGATCTGTACTATTATACCAAACATTACTAATATTCTTTCCTTGTGGGAAGAAAGCTTTTTTCTCCTTTCACATAAAAGCTTTGGAGTTGTGCACTCAGACTTATATAGAAAGGAGAGCAATTCGTGACTGTCCTGGCCAGAAACCAAATGAATTGTTATGACTTTGGCTGGTTTACTTGAAAGACTGGGTGAAGAAGGCATGCATGCTTGCTAAAGAGAATGTCAACAGCAAGGCTATCACTGGGCTCAACACCTCCTGCAGTCTATCAAACTTCATTATATTCAGAGAAAGTAGGAAAAGGTCGAAGAATTTGTTTATGTATGTATGTATGTATTTTTGCAGTGGGTGTTGGCTGCTCTAAGGGAGTTTTGTCTTAAGAGTAGATTTCTGAGAGAGACAAACTCCAATAGGAAACCAGACATGAGGCATTGACTAGTTTGGGGGGCCTTACTGCCATGGATTTCGTTTACAATGTCGATGCAGGTGACTCACAAGAGAATTAAAAACTCACCGAAAGAAGTTTAAAAGTCCAGCAGCAACAGAGTTTGAGAGAAAGTATACCTAGCTCACCAGCAGAGAGGCTTTCTCCTTCCATGCCTGTCCTCCCCAGGCCACATCGCCTGCCTTCCTCCTCACCCCACCTTCAGCAGCTTTGAGGAGACAAATGTTTAGGGGATGGGTGAGGTCTCCCAGTCCTTCAGGAGAACTGAAAGGTGTATATTGTACATGCTCATGTATGCTGGAGAGGGGATGGACTCAAACTTGTACAGCTCTGTTGGATATAGGTGTTTACCATCCTATCCTGCTCTGGCAGGAGAGGGGACACTCAGATTCCACTGATTGTATGTGGACAGAGTTCACAGTGGGAACAATGGGCAGAAAAGTGAAAACGAATATGGCCTTTTGGGCCAATTCAGTGTACTATTTCTGTGGCTTCCACTGCAGAATATATTATTGGTATTGTATGCACGTACTATGAATGTAGAGAACAGAGGGGTTTTCCCAAATGGAAAGTGCTACAGTTGGAGGACTGCTAGTATCTTTGTGGCCCCACAATGCTAATGACACTTTGAGAGAAATATTTCTGTGACTGATGATCAAAACTTTTGGCAAAAAGGTAGCTTCTACCCAGAGGCTAGAGAAGCCCAAAGGGGCTTCTACCCCACTAGGGTTTGGGAATATGTGTACTTCACACAGCTACCAGGTACATGATTTTGTACACTAGCTTTTACTTTGCTGCTGTGTTCTTGATGAAAACCAATGTCAGACACATAGAATCAATATAGGATACCAGTGACATGGCCACCATTGTTCCATGCATGCATCACCTCACTGGCCACGGCAGCACTTTCACCGTCACAGAATGAGCACAACAGAAGGAGCCCCGAGTGTTTCAGAAAATGCCTGTGGTAGATCATGCAGCCTTGAGGTGACTGCGGAGATCTCTCCAAAACAAGGTTACAGTCGTTTATTGAGAAATCTTCCCAGAGGGATAACTGAGTGTTATTTTTACACAGTCCATGAGGCAATTATTAACTCCAAGAAAAAACAAAACGTTGGACAATTATAATCACAAATATAATTGAGCGCTTTATATAATTCAACTGTGAAACATATTTAAACGGACACAGAAAGGTAAACAGATATTTGACAAATCTATGCTCTGAATACAGGGGCAGTGAAGAAATGTGGCTGTGGAATATGTTTAGTGATAGTGGAATAAGCTGCTGAAACCTGAGTCCCCATTTCCCTTAGAAGGAACGCATTAGGTATTGTCTAATAAAAATTATGAAATAATTAAAAATATTTTTTAAAAATAAGGAGAAAAGCAGAAAAAAAACCCCACAAAGAGCTGAAAGTGATGACCTTATGGAATAAAAGTTGGGATCAGCAGAAAGTGGAACAAGAGATTATGAGGGTGTATTTAAACCTAATTAAACTGTTTGACATTTGAAACTATATGCATCCTATTAGTTGTCTAGGGTTGCCACACACTGGGTGCCTAAAATTATAAATTTATTTGTCACAGTTCTGGAAGCTGGAAGTCCAAGTTCAAGATGTCAAAGGGTTTGATTTCTTCTGATACTTCTTTCCTTGGCTAGTAAAATGGCTGCCTTCGCTTTGTCATTTTTCTCTGTGCATCTCTGGTGTCTGTGAGTCCAAATTTCCTCTTTTCATAAGGACACCAGTGAGACTGGATTAGGGACCACATTAGTGGCCTCATTTTAACTTACTCTCTTTAAAGGCCTTATCTCCAAATATGGTTATATTCTGAGGGTTTTAGGGCTACAGATTCAACATATGAATTTTGAGTGGACACAGTTCAGCTCATAGTGCATGGCTTAATTCAAATGATAATCCTACCTCAACCTCCCATCCCCCCAGATTTAAACCATGTAGAGCTTAATAGTTACCTGGAGCTTCATGTTCCATCATCAGCTCCAACTGCAGTAGCCATAGATTATTATTTACATTATTATGTACATATGCAAGGACTTGAAAAATAACATTTAGTTTTAGATTTATTTACCATATTTCCAGCAAGATAGTGGTAACTGGAGTATTTTGGGAGAATGCCACCCCTACTATTTTCATCAGCTGTTTCCACTCAGTCTTGCAAAACACACGTTGTACCACCTGCTCTCTCAAGTTCACACCAGCAGCTCTTCAAGCTTTTTATCCGTGTTATTTTTTATTTATTTATTTATTTTTGTCCTCCCTCTCTCCTTTTCTTGACCTCTTCTCCTTTTAGGTTAACACCTTATTTTTTTACAGGAATGTAACCACAGAATTCTTGCCTGTTCTTGTAGATGGTATTAGACACAGTTATGACAAGAGGAAAAAAAATGCACCTTAACGGTCTGTAACTGGCAACGGTAGTTCTGTAATTCAAGATGGATTCTATAAATAAGTTAAAAATAGGTCTGGTTAAATCCCTTGGGAAACATACATGAATGTGCCAAAAAGTACTGTGATCCCAAATGAAGTTTTGTAAGCAGTGATAAGAATCCAACTTTATCACATGCATTTGAGAGGATCCTGAAAGAAGTCCTGAACGAAGTAATAGGGAAATATGAAATGGGATTGAATTGAGAAGTAATATATTTCCTAGCACACTGTCATTCTAAAAGAACATAAAACATTGGGAATAGCCTGTAAATAATGAAAAGACCTGAGTACCTGGAGCATTTTGAAAATGGAAATGCTCAGAAGCACCACTGTATTAAAGGTAACAGAAAAGGACTGATCAACAAAAATAAATTCATTCAACATTTTATTGTATCTAGTATTCCCAAATATACATGCCCATAAAAATCCATTTTTGTCATATACTTTTGTGACTTAGTAACTAACTCCATCTATTTTGTTAGATGATTTCACTCTTTTCATTGCCATTATACCATTATTATGTTAAGAAGAAATTTAATTAAGACATATCATAAGGCTAATTAAATCCCAATTTATCACACTTTAATTAATTACTCAATTACCAAACCACAACACAATGTTAATTGTAAAAAGGTTACAAGAACACAGAATGGAATGTGAGCGGATACGGTGAAAGGAAGATTGGGACAGGGAATCTGCCGCTTCCCGAGCACACTGTTTGCCAACATTATGCTAAATGTGACACACAAACAGAAGGAGTTAAAACGTGTTTCCTTCTCAAGAATTTAAAATTTACTTGGTGACACTGACTGACATAAACACTTATAGTAAGTATCTAAATTTCACACACTTATAAATAACTCTCTAAAGTCAAAGCCAAAAGAAACAGAAAGGTCAATGAATTCAGATTCTTTTCCTCAACGATGCACTCTGCTTCCCTTTGGAGGTAACTCCTGGGAGGCGCTCCTAGTGACCCCCGGAGAACGCGGTCACAGGAAATGCTGGAGTGGGTGGAGCTGAAGCCGCAGCACAGTGCATGACAGATTTTCCCACCCCCAGGTAGAGGGTAAACAAACCAGCACTGCAACGCGGCGTTGGCCCAGCGACTGAGCAAGCACGACACGACACGGTGGCAGAGGGAGACCTTGCACAGAGTTTGCCCGGGCTGCCAAGGGTGACTGACAAAGGGAAAAGACCTCCTACTCCCTCCTGGAACAACGGAAGGTGCAGATCTACCCATTCTAGCTTAGCAAAAGGATGGATTGGCTAGGAAAGTTGGATGCTTCTAGAGTGCATGGGATTTTGGGTCTGGAGACAAACAGAGGGAGGGTAGAGACTTGCTGCTTCTCCATCCCTTTGCTCGCTCAGTCGGGGCCTGGCTTGCACTGAGGTTGAGTCCTGCATGCTGGGCGGTGCCCCAGGGATGCATGCCCTGGCAGCGGCCCATAAGATGCCAGGTCTCTGCACCGCACTGAACCCCTTCTCTTGCTCTAAGTTCAGTGAACGGATGTGGGCTGGATGCTTTCCAGTCCTAAGGAGGTGCTAGCAGCCTCCCGCATGGGCCCCACATACGAAGCTCTTGCACAACTGACTGCAGCAGTTGGAAGCGGCCCTGGGCCCCCAGAGTGGAAAGCAGATGCAGTGTGGCAATGGTGGCATCGGCACTGCATGTGTGCATTCCGGGGAGGGAGGCTGAAGCCCAAGCGCAGTCTGCCTGTTACAGGGTGCAGCCAAGAAATGGGCCCAAACAAGGATTTCTAGTGGGGTCCAGAACTCAAGATATCCAGGAAATATTGAAAATATATGTGTGGAATGTCCTCACCCCCACAGGTCTGAACTGGGTGGGGAATGAGACTCCTGGAGGAGCAGGGCCATGCTTTGAGCCGGGGGATGGAGGAGATTTCCACCCAGGATGTAGCCGAGAGGCAACTCCCCCTAGACATAGAGCCTGCGTAAAAACTGGGAGATGGTTGGCTCTGGGCCATGGGGTCACCCTGCCCGCAGCTAACATGACAGCCCAGAAAAACTGGAGGAATATGAAGTGCTGGCAGGTGTATCTGAATGAAGGGTCGGAGGTGGAGCTGCAGAGGAAGGTCGGCGCGGGGGATTTAAACCCAGACACAGCAACCATATCTCTCTCTTGGAACACGCGGCTTTTGGAGAGAGGGAGAATCCCACAGCTTTGGGGCTCCCTTTGCCGTGCGCCTTGGGAGGCTGGGAAGCAAGATGTAGCAGTGATGCTGGGCTCTCTCTCAGCGGTTTGGGGGAGTGCAGGAGAGACGCTGCGGGAAGGACTCTCTCTGGGACCACGCGGCTGAGGAGTGGGGACCCCTCAGCCTGAGAGACAGAGGCAGGACCACGTGGCTTTGGGTGCCTTTCTTGGCCACGCGCCTAGGAAGCAGCAGAGACTTTGCATGGAAGAAAGGGGTGCATGGACTCTTGTTGATGGGCCATGAGAAGGTGCCACATGGTTTTGGATTAACTGGAGATTGCGGTGGCGACACAGTGGATGGTGTTGGAACTGAGGATCTGCCTGTATCACACTTCTACTTCTTCTCCTATGGTACCCTGGACTGGGAAAAGGAGGGGAAGGAAGGACTGCGGGTGTTTGTGGGTATTCTAGAGAACTTCAGTATTTTAAAGGAGACCTTAAGTCATTATCCCAGGCCTGTATAACATGTAAATAAATAATTCTTTTCCTTTTCACAAGTCTCTGGTATTAAGAGACGTTTTTCCATTGGCGGTGTGCATAACGGACCTGTGGAGCGGGGTTGGGACATCGTTGGATGTGCCCTGGCACCCTTTGCTCTGTAACATGCCTACGGCCTTGCACTCTGATGACAGATAAGAACGGATGGGAATCTCCAGGTTTAGTTTTGGGTGTCATTCTGTTTGGGAACAAATGTTGTTTTGTTTTTTTTTTTTCCTGTGTTTTGCAGAAGAAAGGAGCCTGGAGCTGGGCAATCCCCTGCTCCCCCAAATTGTGCAACATTTTAATAAAGACTTTTTTCCTTCCCCACCAACCTTTATCCTACGCCTGTGTTTGGCAGCAGCTGCCCAATACCACTTTTGTTCAGTAACACTAACGAAGTCTTCTGGCTAGCATTTAAACTTTACCTTGGTTATTACTACATACCAGTCACGAAACTATATTTATATTATTTGTCAAGTGCCTTATTGTCTTGAGGAATGAAAGAAACGACAAGAGTTAAAAAACATTATGTCTACAAAGAAATGGTTTGGCTTTAAGCTAAGCATTTCAGTTCGATTTAAGCTTTAGGTATTACCGCTCTTTGTAATGCAAATCATTCTACAGTACAGGGACTTTTCTAGCTCTGGGAACTTTTAGGACTAGCAAAAGTGAGGGCAGCTCATTTGCATTATGCAATAGCTCTGCTGCATTTTGTGGTTACCTCATGGTTTGTGACAGCCACCAGCCCGGTGGGTTTTGTGGTGTGTGTGTATGTGTGTAGGGTTTGTTCTCACATGAGTTTTATAAAGAAATTGTGGATAAGAAATAAAAATGACAGACTTCAAGTTAGTAAAGGCTGCTTACATTTACTTCAGAATGTGTGTGCTGTAGTGTCAAAATTAAATTGCTTCTGTAGTTTTAATTCAATCATTCTAATTATTAAAATTTGTTTTTCTAGTAGATTATTTTCTGAAAATATTTTCTAAAATACAACTCTTTTTTTTTAGGTTTTCCATCTCATAATTTTATTGAGATCAAGTGAGCTCTCAGTTTGGAATCTTCTAAAGATTCAGTGAAATTTCAAATTTAACAGAAGGCATGTGATTGAGGAAAAGTGGTCAAGTGTGGTGTAAATGGAGAGTGAATAAAACACAAAAACCACCTCATATACTGTCATGGAAGTTTTCCCTCTCACCCTAGGTGCTTATTAGTTAATTTTCCTGGGTTGGAGAACAGGACAAAGATTACACATGGCATAAACATTTGTAGCAAAAGCTGCATTTCAAAACTGTGTGGTCTATACCATTTCCCTGGCCTCAGTGTATTGTTCCGTAAATAACGATTCCATTTGTGACCCTGACTGTAAATACTTATGTTCAGTGCGGTTGAAACACTACTACAGGCTGCGAATTACCTACAGACACAACAGAATTACAAAAGCTACTAACTAATGGGATGTGGAAATAAATGGGAAAAAAGTAGTAATTCTGACTGGGTAGATCAAAAACATAAACTTGGGGTATTTGACTTGGCAGTTGAAAAACAGACTTTCATAAACAGAAAATGGAGGAAAAATCACTTCAGGTTGAGAGAACTCTGCATATGAAATCTGCCCAGTGTGATGCCTGACATGGAGGAGACTGTCAATAAATATATTTTCCTGCCCTGTTTGAACAAGGCTAAATTGAGGAGCATGGCTGGAGTGTAAGGTGTGTGAAGGGATTATGGAAAAAGACAAGGAGTTGGTCTGGGTTTTGAATTTGAAACACATGGGTTCTTTTACCTACTAATTTCTGTGATCTTTGATGAACCACTTACTCTTTGTACTGATTTTCTTATTTGTGAAATGGGAATTGTATTAGTTTCCTAGAGCTGTGATAGCAAAGTACCACAAATTTGGTGGATTAAAACAACAACAATGTATTTTCTGACAGTTCTGGAGGCTAGAAGTCCCAAATCAAGGTGCTGTTAAGGGCTACTTCCCTCTGAAGCCTCCAGGTAATCTTTCCTTGCTTCTTAGCTTCACGATTTGCTAACAGCCTTTGGTGTCCTTAGCTTGGAGCTGCATACCTTAAATCTCTACGTTTGTTGTCATATGGTATTCTTTTTTTGTGTTCCCATCTTTGCGTGTTTGTTCTTATAAGGATTCCAAATATATTTGATTAAGGGTACTCTACTCCGATATGACCTCATCTTAACTAATTATATCTGCAATGACTGTAAATCCAAATAAGGTCATGTTTGAGATACTGGGCATTGGGGTTTCAACAATTTTTTAAAATGAAATAGAATTCAACCCATAAGAGGGATAGTAATATCTATTTATTTTATAGTATTGTTGATAGGTTTACATATCACATATGATAATGTATATGTGTTATTTTTACTTTAAAAATTTTTAAGTGCTTCCCTTATTGATTTTTATTTTTAAAAGATTTTATTTATTTTGATTTGTATTATTTTTTAAAAAAATTTATTGTTGTTCAGTTGCAGTTGCCTTGCCTTTTCCCCACTGCTCACCCATACCCTGTCCCCCCGCACTGCCTCAGTCAATACCCCCAAGTGTCCTTGCCCCTGAGTCCTCTATTCCTTTTTTAAAGTATATTTTATTGATTATGCTATTACAGTTGTCCCAATTTTTCCTCCCCTTTATCCCCCTCTGCCATGCACCCCGCCTCCCTCCAGTATTTGTTCCCCCTCCACAGAGTTCACGTCCATGGGTCATACATAAAAGTTCTTTGGCTTCTACATTTCCTATACTATTCTTAACCTCCTTCTGTCTATTTTGTGCCTACCAATTATGCTTCTTATTCCCTGTACCTTTTCCCCCCATTCTCCCCCTTCCCTTCCCCATGGAAAATGCTCCATGTGATCTGCATTTCTGTGATTTTGATCGTCTTCTAGTTGTTTGCTTAGTTTTTGTTTTTTAGGTTCAGTGGTTGATAGTTGTGAGTTTGTTGTCATTTTACTGATCATAGTTTTTGATCTTCTTCTATATCTTAGATAAATCCCTTTAACATTTCATATAATAAGGGCTTGGAAATGACGAACTCCTTTAACTTGACCTTATCTGAGAAGCACTTTATCTTCCCTTCCATTCTAAATGATAGTTTTGCTGGATAGAGTAATCTTGGATGTACGTCCATGCCTTTCATGACTCTGAATGCTTCTTTCCAGCCCCTTCTTGCATGTAAGCTTTCTTTTGAGAAATCAGCTGATAGTCTTATGGGAACTCCTTTGCATATAACTCTCTCCTTTCCTCTTGCTGCTTTTAAGATTCTCTCCTTACCTTTAATCTTGGGTAACTTAATTATGATGTGTGTTGGTATGTTTCTTCTTGGACCCAATTTCTTTGGGACTCTCTGAGCTTCCTGGACTTCATGGAAGTCTATTTCCTTTGCCAGGTTATTGAACTTCTCCTTCATTATGTTTTCAAATAAGTTTTCAATTTCTTGCTCTTCCTCTTCTCTTTCTGGTACTTCTGTGACTAGGATGTTGGAGCATTTAAAGTTGTTCCATAGGTTCCTAAGCCTGTCCTCATTTTTTAAAATTATTGCTTCTTCATTCTGTTCCAGTTGAATGTTTATTCCTTCCTTCTGGTCCAAATTGCTGATTTGAGTCCCAGTTTCCTTACCTTCACTGTTGGTTCCCTGTACATTTTCCTGTGTTTCACTTCGTATAGCCTACATTTCCTTCTTCATTTTGAGACTGAACTCAATCATTTCTGTGAGCATCCTGATTACTTGTGTTTTGAACTCTGCATCAGATAGGTTGTCTATCTCCTTGTAGCTTAGTTCTCTTTCTGGAGCTTTGATCTGTTCTTTCATTTGGGCCATATTTCTTTGCCTCAGCCCACTAAGTGATGTTATAAGGGGTAGAGACTTAGGTATTCACCAGAGCGGGGTAATCCTCCTCTCTGCATTGTATCTGTGTCTGTGGGGGAGGGGTCAGAGAAGGAACAATGCCACTTGCTTGACTCTCGCCCCACTTGCCATCACTTCCCCTGCTACCCACAAGCAGATTGTGCCATTTCAGGTGCTGATTCCCAGGTGGGTGGGTTTATGTAAATTCTAGGATCCCGAGGGCCTCTCCAAGAACTCTCCTGTGAGTCTGTTTCTCCTGCCACTGCAACCCCCACAGGTTTGTATAGGCAGAAGTTTTGAGTCTTTAGTTTCCCACACTGAAACACTGGGTTTCACAGTCAGTCTAGCTCCCCAGTTTATCCACATGTGAATGTGGGACCACCCGGTCAGCTAGCTCCTACCTTGCCTGTATGGTCCACTGGCTTGCTGTGGGTCCTCTCTGCCTGGGCTGCATGTCTCTGCCCCGCCTACCAGTTGGATGAATGTTTCTTTAATTCCTTAGCTGTCAGACTTCCATGCTTTTGATTTTTCTGGCAGTTCTGATTGTTTTTTGTTTTTAAATTGGTTGTTATCCTTCTTATGGTTGTGCCAGTAAGTGAAACATTTCTACCTATGCCTCCATCTTAGTCAGATTGTTCCATTTTCTAATTTTATTAAAAAATTTTAATTTTTTATTGCTGTTTATTACAGTTGTCCCCCTTTGCCCGCCATTACTCTCCTCTGCCCCACCAACCACAACCTCCCACATTCAATGCCCCCCATGCTCTTTGTCCATTTGTCCTTTACACATGTTCCTTGGTGACCCTTTCGCTTCTTTTCCCTGTTATCCCCCTCTCTTCTCCCCTCCCGTCTGGTCACTGTCAGTTTGTTCTTTGTTTTCATATCTCTGATTTTATTTTGCTCACTTGTTTACCTTGTTGATTAGGTCCAAATACAAAATTAAATGAGTGCATGCTACATGCTGAGTACTGCTGTGAGTGAATTTATGAAAATCGACACAGAAATAGATCCATGATCATTTTCATTTTGGCAGATGGGGGGAATGAGGTACAGAGATATTAGTTGTCTTGCACAGGATCACATAAATAGTAAGAGGGCTAGCTAGAATCCAAAACCAGGTAGTATAACTTTAGACACAGGTTTGAGAATTCTACCTTATATGCCTCTCAACAAGAGCATGCAGATAAATACATAAAAGAAAAAGCTATTTCCTTTTTCTACCCTTAACAGCACTAGTTCTTCCTGAAACCATAAAATGTTTCATCATGCCTCAAGGGACAAATTATATACTAAAATGAGCTGACCATGTATAAACTTGAATGGCTGCTTTTAAGGTGCTTAATCCATATATGTTATAAATGGAAGGGAAAAAAATTCTTCTGTTGTCCTAATTTCTTTGTCTACAATGCATCGTCATAAAATCTAACCTATTTCACATAGCTTGACTTTTTTATACAACCACAAGAAACTGGATTAAAAATAGGAGAAGAGTTTAGGTTTAAAATTCATGACTTATAGAGACCTCTGGTCAAGATGGTGGCATAGGTAGTAAACACAGCTTGCCTACTTGCACAACCACATCAAAATTACAACTGAAATACAGAACAACCACACTCAGAATGGTCAGAAATTGAGTTGAATGGAAGCCTGATAACTACAGAATTAAAGAAATAGCAACCATCCAGATAACTAGGAGGGATAGAGATGCAGAACAGGTTGGTCCAACATCCACATGTGTTGAATAAAAATTCAGGAGGGATATCTTGGGAGTGAGGAGTCCCAGCCCAACACAAGGGCCCCTAGCCCAAGTTTCCAATGACGGGAAGATAAGTCCCTGTATCTTCTGGCAGTGAAAACCAGCAGGGATTGAGTCAGTGGAAGAAGCTTATGGAGTCCCAAGTAGTTCCTCTTAAAGAATCCACACACGGACTTATTCAGACTCATTCCCTCTGATCTCCAGCACCAGAGTAGCAGCTTGAAAGGCACCAGTAGCATATAGGGAGGAACTGAAGTGTCTGGCATCAAGGCAGGAGCTGGAGACAGCTTTCACACAAACAGGTGGGCAGAAGCCATTGTCCTTTTCTGAACCCTCCACCCACAGAACCACAGAGCTGGCAGGTAAATGCCATATCTGAGACTGTATCAACCTGGCTAACAATGTTTGCCCCACCCTGGAGATCTGAGACTCTGCTCTACCCAAATTATGGACCCATCCAAACTGTCAACAATGACTTTTCCATATGAATGGCTTGTCATGGTTCATGCTTCACAACCTCTTAAATCCAATCAAATAAGCAATAGCCAGCCTCAGTAAGGCCCAAGCTCCTACACCTCTTGCAAAATGGTCCCAGTCCCAGCATTAACAGCAACCAGCCTAGATTCGCAGCTTGACTTTGCCTGGGAATCTCTAAGCCTAGCACAAGTAGCAGCCATCTCAGCTTGCTTTCTACACCATGCAGGGTGGCCACAGGCAGAGCGAAGCAGGGGGCTGACCTTGGCCTGCACCACCCAGCAACCTCAGAGCCTACACCCTAGTAGATAGCTACAGACCATTTGGAACACCGCCATCCTGCCCCCTGCACAGTTGATCCTCCATGGAGAGTGGAGGTTGGTGGTCAGTGATTGCAGCCAGTCCTTGTAGCTGACTGGTCTGGGTAAATCCCTCCCATAGACATAATAGCAATCAAGGCTCAACTACAAGAGAAGGGTATACTCAGCCCATAGAAAGGGCACACCATAAGTACCCCGCTTGGGTGATAGGGGAGGCTGTGCCACTGGACCGTACAGGACACCTGGTACTTTAGGCCACACTACCAAGATAGAGTCATAGCAGCTCTACCTAATACATAGAAACAAACACAGGGAGGCTTCCAAAATGAGGAGACAAAGAAACATGACCCAAATGACAGGACAGGTCAAAACTCCAGAAAAAGAACTAAACAAAAGGGAGATAAGCAATTTCCCAGACGCAGAATTCAAAACACTGGTCATAAGGATGTTCAAGGTATTTAGTGAGGACCTCAATAGGATAAAACAGATCCAGTCAGAAATGAAAAATACACTAATTGAAATAAAGAACAATATACAGGGAAACAACAGTAGAGTGGATGAAGCCAAGAATCAAATCAATGATTTGGAACATAAGGAAACAAAAAACAACCAATCAACAAGAAGAAGACAGAAAAACCTAAAAAAATGCAGAAGGTAAAAGCAGCCTCTGGGACAACTTAAAGCGTTCCAATGTTCACATCATAAGGGTGCCAGAAGGAGAAGAGAAAGGGCAAGAAACTGAAAGTCTATTTGAAAAAAATAATGAATGAAAACTTCCCTAATTTGGTGAAGGAAACAGACATACTAGTCCAGGAAGCACAGAGAGTCCCAAACAAGATGCATGCAAAGAGGCCCTCTCCAAGACACATCATAATTAGAATGCCAAAGATTAAAGATAAGAGAGAATCATAAAAGCAGCAAGAGAAAAACAGTACCTACAGGGGAGTTCCCATAAGACTGTCAGGTGATATCTCAAAAGAAACTTTTCAGGCTAGAAATGATTGGCAAGGAATATTCAAAGTCATGAAAAGTAGGGACCAACAGCCAAGATTGCTCTACCCATCAAAATGATCATTTAGAATTGAAGGGCAGATAAAGATCTTCCCAGAAAAGAAAAAGACTAAAGGAGTTCATCATCACCAAAACTTTGTTACATGAAATGTTAAAAGGACTTGTTTAAGAAAAAGAAGATCAAAACTATGATCAATAAAATTGTGACAAATATGTATGTATCAACAATTGAATCTAAAAAACAAATTAAACAAACAAGAACAGAGAAAGAATCATGGGTACGAGGAGTGTTTTGGTGGATGTCAGATGGGAAGGGGGTTGGGAGAATGGGTGAAGAGGTGAGAGGATTAAGAAGTATGAATAGATGGTTACAGAATAGCCATGGGGATGTAAAGTACAGTATAGGTAATGGAGTAGTCAGAGAATGTATACGCATGGCCCATGGACATGAATAATGGTCGGGGGACTGTCTGAGGGAGTGGGGGTGCTGGGTAGAGGGAGACCAAGGGGGAAAAAGTGGGACAACTATAATAGCATAATCAATAAAATATAATGAAAAGATGAAGCATTTGACTTCTAAAATCCTATAACAAACTTGTAGCAATTTTCAGAGGCCTATGAAAATGCCTGCTGGCACCATGGAGTAAAGGTCACTTTTGTATGGTTTTTAGCGGAGCCCTTCTTGGCTGACCTTTCTGCCCTTTGACAATTGGGTCCCCATTATGCCCTGTCCTGTGCTCATGAGGGGAAGATGTCAGATGTGGAAGCTGCATTTGTCAGGAAATTGCTTACAAAAGGCGTTTTGTGCTTTAAGGTGATTAAGCTTCACTCAGGGGAAGTTTGTGACCATTTTGAGAATGTCATCCATCTAAACTAGTGATTTTCAACTGGTATATCATAAGAATTTTTAAAACACAGTGCAATACCTGAATAGTACACTGACCTTTTTCCCTTAGGTTGTCAAATAAAAAAATGACAACAGCCAACATAACAATAGTTGTTGAGTGTAAATCAATCAAAATTATACCAACTTTTTTTGTTAGATCAGTGAAAAATATATTTGTTGGTGTGCTACAGAATTTCAGTAATTAGCTTCCATGAGCCATGAAATGAAACCTTTTGAAAATTGCTGATCTAAACTATCTCTGTCACTATTATTATGTGTAATAAAATATTAACTGAATATCTGGTAAAAATAATATGAAAAGCAAGGAAGATGGAGATTAGCTTTTCACCTTGTAAGTATCAGTGGTTCTGATGGGTCGAATTATCACCAGGCATACAGGTGATTTCTGCGAGGAAGGCTACTCTGGCTACCTCTCTGAGTGTGAAAAAAATTTTTTTTTAAATTTTATTTATTTATTTTAGAGAGAGGGGAAGGGAGGGAGACAGAGAGGGAGAGAAACAGCAATGCATGGTTGCCTCCCACATGTCCCCACTGGGGACCCGGCCCGCAACCCAGGCATGTGCCCCTACTGGGAATCGAACCGGGACCCTCTGGTTCCCAGCCCACACTCAGTCCACTGAGCCTCACCAGCCAGGGCTGAGTGTGAAAAACTTTAACTGTGAAGTCACGTTCCTCTCCTTCCTGAGTGACAGGCCTGTACCTCCAACTCTCTGTAGGACAGACGTCTCCATGGCAGGTCTACCTGGCCAGGCTACAAACCAAACGCCGCTCTTTTCCTAACTCACTCTTGGGACTCCAATTATGCAACGGGTGATCTCCTGGGCCCGTCTTCCATAACTACCATTTGCTGTTTAATCTGTCAGAAATTTTTAGCTAACCATTTTATTTTTCACTTTTGGTGACTGATACTATATTTTCATGAATATCAATTCTCTTTTGCCCTTGTAATTTCATCTGCATTTCTGTTATTTTCCTTGTACTGCTTTCTTAACTCTAGTCTTGAGCATTTGTGTCGGCTTTGTGCTCTTACTTCATTTAAAAATTGCATCATTACATTAAAATGTTTGCCACAAATTTCACTGCCTTCAATTGGTCTATGACACGTGTTCTTTAGTTGCTTGTCTGCACCATTCCTTTCCACCCTCCTTATCTTCCCCTGTGTGCTTTCTGATGATTAACTTTTGAAGGAGGTCAGTTTTTCCTGAAGTCGCTATTTGTAGGCAACATGTATTGGAAAAAGATGGATAGAACTCTTTTCTAGGGAAGCAGCAATTTTCCTTAAGAGCACGGGTTTTGCCTACCAGTTTGCTTAGCTTTTACTTCTCCCCATCCAGTGGGAAAAGACAGATGCTGCATTGCTGGCAGCGTAAAGCCTCTCTTCTGCCCCTGATCCCCTCTCCTGCCAACCATGGGGATTTATCCCCTTCAAACACAGATCACCGTGTGTCAGTCCCCACTTAGCCACATCTCCTTTACCTCTGGGGACAAAACAGAGTCCAAGGAAGCTTCTGCCAGCATTATCTACCTACACCCTTAAGTTCCACTGCCACAGGCATGGAATCAAGTTTTAGACTTTAGGTCGTGTCTGTCACCCTGACTTTAAGACATATGGTTTTCCTGTACTTCTGGGATCTGCCGCCCTGGTGTCTTTCTACAGTGCCCATGGCCCTCCACCACAAGCCAGCCGCATGATGCTCTGGGCCAGTTTCCATAAATGAATATGTAAATGTTGTTTTGTTTTGTTTTAAAGTTTATGTTGTTTTCTAGTTTTACCTATGTTGGGCTTTATAATTGTTTCTAATTTTCTTATTTGTTATTGTGGGGAATTTCCAAGAAGGGAAGTAGCTAACTTTATTTCAACATATTTAAATATGACTGGAATGTGGTAAGTGTTTTTTAAAGTAAAATTTACAGATACTTTACAAGATTTTGGTTATCTCAACATTGTAGTTGTATTGTTCTTCTTGGACATGTTATCTTTTTAAAACAGTTGAAATGTAAATCACCTAAAATTCACTCTTTTATAGTGAGTACTATGCAATAGTTTTTCGTATACTCACAATGTCGTGCAATATTACCAGGAATTTTCATCACTCCATAAAGAAACCGTGTACCCAGTAGTGGCCACTTTCTATTCTCTCTTCTTCACAGTTCCCGGCAACCAGAAGTCTCATTTTGTCTTTATAGATCTGCCTATTCTGAACACTTAAGATAAATGGAGCCATGCAATACGTGGCTTTTTGTCTCTGGCTTCTTTCACTCAGCACAATGTTTTCCAGTTTCATCCATATTGTAGCATGTATCAGTACTTCATTCTTTTGTATCTCTGAATAATAGTCCATTGATATAAAGACTGTATTTTGTTTATGTAGTCACTAGTTTATGGGAATTTGGTTAGTTTCCAAGAAAATTAGAACTGAACAGAAAAAAGGCATGTAAAACTTTACAGTTATGTATGTATTGATCACTTATATATAAGACACTTGTGGAAATCATACAAGGGATATATCTAAATATCAAATACTTTATAGGACAGGTATTATTTTTATGAATAAGAAATTAAAGCTATTAAAGAGAAGTGAAGTGCCTGGCTCAGTGTCATAGACCTACAATGAGTGGGCAGGTCCCTAGGCACAGCCAAGCTAAGTCTATGTTTTCTCCATTATGCTACGTGGTTCTTGCTAGGTCATGCTGTCTCACACAGACCCAAAGCGGTATGCTTGGTATGGAGCTGGATCCTGGGCAGTAAGGAGGAATTGTGTCTTCATTAAGTCCTGGAGACATGTGGAAAATTGGATAAATATCTTGGCACATTAGCAAACTCAAACAATTCTAAAGTGACTGAGAGATTTAATAAAAGGCATGACATTTTCCCATTAAAATTATATGCTCCTTGAAGCTATTTAACTTCCTAAAATATTTATTAAAAGTTATATATAGGAGATATTTCCAAATGATCAACTGCTCATGCTTTGAAACTAAGAAAGAAGAAATCTTATCAGGACTCATTCAAATCCCTTAAAATGATCCGCCAGTGCACCTAAAGGTGTCTTCCTCAGCTCTCAGCAGCAGCAGCTGGAGCAGCAGCCGCAGCAGATGGCGTCGGCAACAGAAAAGAGCCCGAGCTCGCAGAGCTGGGCGGCTCTGCCCTGTGAGGGAGGTCAGGGGTCAGGTGACAGGGCAGCTGAGGAGTGGGAAGGACAGCAGGGCTTTGGGAAATGAAAGGCATTTCCGTTTACTTTTCTGTGAGATGAAAGAATCTTAATAGATACAGCTCTTGTCTTCACTGGTTATATTTGTAAGTCCCTTCTTCCAACTGAGTAAAGAATTTGTTTAGGGGGCCAAGCAAATTTGTGTCCAAAATGAATGAGTATGTTTCCAGAACTGGCCCTCAATTGCAGTGATCTATTAGATAGGAATCTTCAATTCATGACATGAGTTTAGGCAAGAAGGGGGATTTATTAACTCATGTAACCAGAAATGTCCAGCGGAAAGGCTGGCTGGCTTTACTTATTGCTCGATTGAAGCTGAAACACTGCCAGCGGGACTCTGTCTCTGTATTTCTCAGTAAACGGAAAGGGCTGTTGGCAGTGTCAGGCTCACCTTATCTACCTCTTCACTCCAGCAAATAGTTCTTAATGCTGTGGCAGAAAAGTCCCTAATTGGCGAAGCTTGGGTCACATGCCCATCTCCGACCAATCACTGGTTGTGGGGATATTGAAGTTTTTGTAACTCTGGGTCATCTGCTCACCTCTAGGATTAAGGGGGAACAAGGTGTACCCAGTCCTTGGAAGGCAGTCTCCACTAATTGGTAGAGACTTCATAGCAGAAGGACCGAAAGGAAGAGCTGGACAGAAATATGCAACAATAGATGTTCACACTAATTGCCGTGTGTTTGTTTCTGTATATATTGCCTGTGTTCGAAAGTAGGGATCTGAGGCTGGAGAATGTATCCAATTTTGGGTTTTCCCCTTTGTGTATACACTTAAAATGATGATAATAAGTAACATTTGCTATTTGCCTGCTATCTGCCTCTCTGCCAGGCATTTTGTGTATTTTCTCATTTGAATCCTACATAGCCTTACCATTATTACCATTTTACAAATCAAGACACTGATTTTCAGAGAGGTTAATTTGCTCAAGGCTACACAAAACTAAAATTTACTGCAAAAGATTTCATACTACTGAATGGTAGAGACCAATTTAATTTCTATAAATGGTCATTTTACATATGGCATTGTCACTAATATTCTGATTGTATATCTAGAGTAATTGCAACAATAGTGTTTAATAGAGTATTATTAAATAAGTAATAATCACATTAATTACTAACACCTATTGGACACTTACTATGTAACAGACCCTAAAATTCATTTTCTATATAGCAGCCACAATGATTTTTTTAAAACTACAAATCAGAATAAATCATATTTGGTCATCTCCTTTTAAGCATATTCTTTGACTCACCTTGCCCTGAAATGAAACCCAGATTCTTTATTGTACGTTAAAAGGCTCTGCTTCTCTCACCAACTTTTCTCCACACCCTTCCTTCTCTTGTTCATTTTGCAAAACATTAAATCTTTTTTAGTTCAGCACAGTTGCACTTGCTATTTCATCTTCTGGAAAGTTTTTGTCTTTTTTATCTTACCATTGACTTTTGCAGGACTGATTTTCTCTTAGCCTTCAGGTCTCAGCTGAAACACAACCTGAAGGAGAAGCTTTCTAAGACCACCCATCTAAAGCACACTCCCCCACTCTGCTCTTTCCTCCCTGTCACGTCCCCTTATTTGTTTCCTTCAGAGCACTTATAGTCCATAAATACCCATCTTCTATTGTTCCTGTGTTATCAGCACTCTGAGCACAGGACCAGATCCATGCTAGGCGCGCGGCATTTTCTGATGACGGAGGGGGTGGGGGTTGTTCTCAAAGCCCTACGAGCTGGACAGGTATTAGAATCTGAGTTCATAACAATAAGGAAATGAGGAGGTAGATGGGCTTAGGTAAATTGTCCAAATACTGCACAGCTAGTAAGTGCCAGAGTCCACATTGGAAGCCTTATTACCTGACTCCAGAGCTTGTATATTTACTATTTGTCAGCGTGGAGTTTTCCTATATCCTAGTTAGAGTTAAAACTAAGTAACAGTGCCCCATATCATGCTTCCCTATGGGAAAATTTTTGATTGCTTATGTACCTATTCATTTATAAAGTTTCTGTCTTCGATTTCTAGAAATTCTCTTTATTTTGCAGAAACTTGGCACTTTAGTGATTTAGTATCAACAACATGAATTTCATTACAACTGTTCAGTTCCTGAAAATATTTCGAGTTCTACATAATATTGCTAAATATAAAACAAATTACGTAATGGATAAAATCCTCCTTATTGAGCATCTCCAATTAATTCATTATCTGTATATGAATAGACCAGATGTGGTTTCATGATTCTTCCTCCTTTCTTCTTCCATCCTCCCCTTTTTAAAAATAGTGTGACTCACTTTTCAGGGTAACTCTGCTATTTATTTCCTAACTTAGATGAAGAGACTAGCTAGTCATCCCTAATTTCTTTGCAATGATCTTTTAAATAAGAACCAAAGTCTTCTTCCCTAACCTTTTTCTCCCAAACCCATGGAACTGCCTCTGTTTTATGAGCAGGATGATTTAGAGAAAGGGTAAGAATCGGAAGGCTGCAGTAATTGCAACTACAACATCACGTAGTTGTGACCCATGCTTACATAAGGGAGGAGAGGGCAGAAAGGGCAACTGAGTTCCCACTCTGGAGTAGTTATTTGATATTCATATTTTGTTTAATTTACCCCCAAACCTAAATAGGTCATTATTATCCCTGTTTCCAAGAGAAAGAAATAGGTTCATGAGGCCATATGGGATTCAAATTCAGGTGTGACTGAGCCCAAAGCACGGGCACGGTGTGGCCCTGGACGTCACGCCGGAAGACAGCCCTGGGCGGTGGAAGGGCGTGTTGGAGCTGCCTGTCCTCGGCACTCTCGCCCGGAGAATGAGATGACTGGGGAGAGCTTCCGAATGTCCCATTCGGTCACACTGGCCAATTATCCACAACATATCCACAAAGTCTGGTTTAGCTGTGAATGTTCATCAGATAAATTGGAAAGAATCCGTGTGTGTCACATGGGGCAGGGCAGAGGAAGAAAGTGGGCATCAAGACAGAGAAAATAGAGGACTGCAGGCTCACGTTAGAAATTCAAAAGCCTCTGTGAATAATTGAATAATTCTAATATAATTCTAACATAACAGTGATGGTCCTTGGCAAAGTAGTAAGATATTTGAAACTATTTAAAGTTTTCTTTGGGTGTCTTCCTTTCTCCTCTAACACTCTCCCTGTCCAGGTGGCCATTCTAGGTGCCCTAATGAAAGTTTCAGAAAGGCTAGGGAGGGAGAGGTGAAGCAAAGGGAGGTAGGGACAGAGAGAACAAATGGTTTCTACAAGGATGCTGCTCTTCATTAATTCTAGTTCCACAAAAGCACTTGAGGAGAATGAGTGAATATAAGCTCTGAATGTCATTTACCTGCTTTCTCATAGCCTGGCTTTGTAATGTGGCCTGAGTCTAAGGTTGCCAGGGAGAGCAAGTAAAAGTACAGGATGCTAAGATAAATTTGAATTTTAGATAACCAAAAAATAATTTTTAGCATGTCCCATGTAACATTGGGAACATACTTTAAAAAATTGTTGTTCCTCGTTTATTTAAAATTCAAATTTAGCTGGGTGTCCTGTATTTTATCAGGCAACCCAATCTGAGTTTTATTTTCATAAACAATAACGTGTACTGGAAATATCACTTACTGCCTCATTGATAGGCAGGCGTTAAGAATCCTCCCTGGACTGAGCAATTTAAGGCAGCCCTTTGTTCACTGCCAGGCTAGGGCCGAGGAGATGCTGCCATCACAGGCTGCCCCTGGAGATGTGGCATTTGGGAGCTGACACACCAAAGGAACATCGGAGATGGGGTGAGCGCAAAAGGCACTGAAGGGATGGGTGAGAGGTTCCCCTACCTCTGCCTCCCAGAGAAGCTGCAGTAAGAATTTTCATTTCTACCTCTGTTAGAGTGTAAGATTCTTGAAAGGAATTTGAAAGTTACAACGTGTTTTTTTATTTCTATTTTTATTGTTGTTTAAGTACAGTTGTCTTCATTTTCCCCTTACCACTCCCCTCCACCCTCACCTCCCACCCTTGATCCTACTCCCTTTCGCTTTTGTCCACGTGTCCTTTGTACGAGTTCCTTGAAAACCCTTCCCCCTTTCCTCTCCCCATTAGATAGCCCTCTCCCCCCTCCTCTCTGGTTACTGTCAGTTTGTTCTTAATTTCAGTTTCTCTGGTTATATTTAGCTTGCTTGTTTGTTTACCATTTGCTCACCATTGACTCTCTGAGTGGTACTCTGACACTCCCTGCAGTTTATCTAAACCACTGGCCATGAAACAGCTTTCTTTCTCCTCTTACCACCTAAGCATCCCTTCGTGGGTAATGTTAAAGTGGAAGAAGGGGTGACTGCACTCATGTAAAATTGTGACTCATCACTCCCAGCTAACTCATCCCTCTCCCGTCTCTCCTCAAATCTGTGAGATCTCATCTTGTCTGTATATAATTTTCTGAAAGTTGTAGCATTGCAAACAGTATTGCAGTGCATGCATGATAGCTTCAGAAATAGCTGTAAAAGAAAGCAAGTAATAATAAAAAATCTAAAAGTGCTCAAACAGAATTGCACGCTTTCGCATAAAAATAATTCTGAAGAAGGCAGCCTACAAACCTTTGCCTTTTTGCTTACTGTGTGTTATGGCAAAAAAAAAAGCCTGTACCTCCTCTGTTCATGTGTCCGGTGAAGGTGCTGGGAGATAGTGAGAGAAGGGTACCTGAGTATCTGTCTGTCCGGGCAAGCTTCACTATTTTCATCTAACCTCTTCTCTAGAGATTCAGTGAGGCTTCAGGAAGAAGGTGGGAGACAGGTACATTTTGAAAAATTTCCTCAGGGGATGTTGCCTCCTCACCTGGATCACTCATCCTTAGGAAAGCCTATTTGGTTAGAGGGGGATGTACCAGATAATTACCCTTTGAGGACTGATGCCACCAAGACATAATGGAGTGGACTGTTACAGACGGGCTTTCATTGTGACAGGTTCACTACACCAGTTTGTGTAGCAGGTGTCGTTGCCTACCTAGGCTCCTTTAAATCACCTTCAGTAGGTGGCCAGATGGCCAGAGAGATAGCACAGACCCTGCTCTCAGTCAGGTCCAGGTCTGGCTCCCAACCCTTCCCCTGACCCTGAGAGGAAAGAAAGAGGTTAGCAAATAGCAAGCTGTCTTCTGTGGTCCAGACATAAAACTCAGTCATGTGACTGCAGCAGGCTGTTAGGATGTTCATTCATTTGGTAGCTAACAGCGCTGTGACAAACATAATATTTTTCTTTGCCTAGAACAAAAATGTTCCTTGAGCTGTCTTTATGTTTAATTTTTTAAAGGTATTAGTGACAAATCTTATACTGCTTTACATTTATCATGGAGCTATGTTTTTAGGAATCTATCCCTATCCCAGAATATTCATGATTATTATTATTGCTATTAATTCAGGTGGAAAATAAAACATATGGATGCTATTTGTTTAGGTTGAAAGAAGACAAAATGTTCAAACATGGAAGAAACCCCAAGCTGAACTCCGGGTGGGATAGAAAAAAGGTGTGAGGCAAGGCAAAGGAAAGCCTATCCTGTTCTTATAGGTCAGCAGTGACCAGTCAGCAACACAGACTGGGTGAAAGTGCAAATCAATCAGCTGCACATCCTTATAACAGATAACGAAGCTTAGCCTTAAATCCTTGCAAGCTCTTTACACACTATTAGAAATGATGCCTAATATATCTAGCATCACATTTATTTGATCATTATCTGAATAAGAAATTTTATTTTATTTTATTTTTTTAAAGATTTTATTTATTTTTAGAGAGAGGGGAAGGGATGGAGACAGAGAGGGAGAGAAATAGCAATGTATGGTTGCCTCTCACATGGCCCTCACTGGGGACCTGGCCCGCAACCTAGGCATGTGCCCTGACTGGGAATCAAACTGAGACCCTCTGGTTTCCAGCCCGCACTCAATCCATTGAGCTACACCAGCCAGGGCTGAATAAGAAATTTTAAATATGTGCATTTACTCCATATCTTTGTGAAGGTATTTCTTTTCCCTTGGAATTCATTCTACATTTGCTGTTATATTATGAATTAGTCACAGATTATTTTTGTTCCCAATTGTTATTCAAATTTCATTTTTATTAGCTAGCAAACTTTTAGTGGTTATTTCAAGTTTCAGGGCATGTAAATCAAACCTCTATTTTACTATGTATGAAAGAGGCTAGACACTGGCATTTACTCATATTTGGAGAGAAAGTGAGTTAACTGTATTTTTATCAAAAATCTCTATCAACTTAGTCCAAATTTGTTAATCTATTGATCTGGTTTTATCACTTCTGGGGAAATGAGTGAATTACAGGTATGAGCAAACACCTTACCATTCTTCAATTATTGTATAAAAATTGAAATATTTTAGATCAAGCAGCAACAATGGAAAATAATAGAGATTGTTACCAATACTAAGAGGGTTTAGTACCATAACTTTTTCTAGTGGAAATGAATCTCTACTTGCAGTTTTTCCTAGTTTGCTTTCTTGGATCCAGAGAAAAGAGACTCTGAGCTGCTAAGCCATATGGGGAAATAGTAAAGTTTTCCCTCTTTATCGTTTTTCTCCCCTCAAACTGGTCCTAGACCTGGGCAGCGTTTTTGGTTCCAACCAGGAGTCCAGGGGTGAGTTTTAAAGTGGCCCTCAAGATGAATTGAAACTCACAACAAACATCATTAAATTGAACTCATGGGTGAATAAAAAAAATCATAGGTTCATGGAAAATATTCTTAGCACACACATATAAAGATGGACAATACTGTAAAAATGTGGAGAAGAATCTATCTCTTTAATTAAATTTAATTAATAAATTTTAGAAGTAGCTATTTTTAAAAATTGAACAAGATATGATCAGAAATACAAGGACCATAATATGAAGTTTGAAATAGACCAAATAAAATTAACACTGAACACAGTAACAAGTAACAGACAGTAGAGATGATTCAAACTTATACAGAAGACAACTGTATAAAATCCAGCAAACGATTAAAATACCAATGGAACTTTTAAGAGAACTAAACATATAATCCTAAAATTTATATGGAACGACAAGAGACACTATGTAGTCTTTGCAATCTTGAGAAAGAAGTGCAACATTGGAGCTATCACGTTACCTGATATCAAACTATATTACAAGGCTATAGTAATCAAAACGCCATGACACTGACATAAAAACAGACACATAAGCCCTGGCTGTTGTGGCTCAGTGGATTGAGCATGGGCTGCAAACCAAAGGGTCACTGGTTTGATTCCCAGTCAGGGCACATGCCTGGGTTGCAGGCCAGGCCCCCAGTGGGGTCCACGTGAGAGGCAATCACACATTGATGTTTCTCATCCTCTCTTTCTCTCTCTCTTCCCTTCAGTCTAAAAATAAATAAATAAAATCTTAAAAAAAAAAAAAACCAAAACAGACACATGAAACAATGTAGAGGACAGAAATAAATTCATGCTTATATGGTTAACTAAACTATTACAAAAGATACAAAGATATACAATGGGATAAAGACAGGTTTTCAATAAACTGGACAGATAGATATAAAAAACTGGACCAGGTTCTTATACCATATACAAGAATAAACTGAAAATGGAAACCACACAAGTCCTAGAAGAAAACATAGGCAGTAAAATCTCTGACTTTGCACTAGTAACATGTTTTTCTGGTGGCGTCTCCTCCAGCAAAGAGAACAGAATGAACAATGAATAAACGGGACTACATTGAACTAAAAATGTTTTGCACAGCAAAGGGAACCATCAACAAAACAAAAAAAACAACCTACTAAGTGAAAGAACATATTTGCCAATGATACATTGGATAAGGAGTTAACATCCAAAATTTATAAAGAACTCATACAACGCAACACCAACAAAAACAATCCAGCTTAAAAAATGGGCAGGGGACTTAAACAGACACTTGTCCAAAGAGGACATTATATGGATGATCAACATATGAAAAGATGTTCAACATCATTAATTACCACAGACCTGCAAATTAAAACCACAATCAGATATCACTTCACACACGTCAGAATGGCCGTCATCAGTAAATCAGCAAACGGATGCTGGTAAAGGTGTGGAGAATAGGGAATGTTTGTACACTGTTGCTGGGATTGCAAGGTGGGTGCAGCCACTATGGAAACATTATAGAGGTTCCTCAAAAAATTTAAAACTGAACTGCTTTATGACCCAGAGATTCCATCTAGGTTATTTATCCAAAATATTCCAAAACACTAATTTAAAAAGATATACGCATCCTTGTGTTCACTGTAACATTATTTACAATAGCCAAGACATGGAAGCCACCCTAACTCCCATTAATAGCTGACTGGATAAAGAAATATGGATGGAACTGGAGGGTATTACGTTAAGTGAAATAAGTCAGACAGAGCAAGACAAATACCATATAATTTCACTTATATATGGAATCTAAAGAACAAAATAAATAAATGAACAAAACAGAGGGAGACTCATGGATACAGAAAATAATGGGCGGTTCCTATATGGCATGGGGTTTGCAGGGCTGGTAAAAAGGTGAAGAGATTGACAAGTGCAAACTGGTAGTTACAAATAGTCACAGGGATGTAAAGTGCAGCATAGGGAATATAGTCAATAGTATTGCAATAACTATGTGTGGTGCCAGGTGGGTACTGGAAACATCGGGGGGATCACTTTATAAAACATATAATTGTCTAAACACACTGCCATACACCTAAAGCTAATATAAAATAATAATGATTATCAATCATAATTGAAATAAAAAAAAATCCAGAAAATGAAGGAGCTAAACAAAAAATCCAAAAACCTGTGAGCAAAGATGATCAGAGTGAGGGATAGAATATGGAGTGCTACTTTATGAATAACCCAGGTCCCTGAATAATAATGAGCATAGTTAGAATTTATAATGAGTGATAGAGTGGGACAAACAACCCATCAACTTTTCAGTACTAAAGATACTTAAATCAGATGTTATAGATCTCATTGAATTCTATATATAACAAGTCAGTAGAAATTAACATCAAAACATACCTAGTTATTAAAATAAATAAAATTATGCATATAGCTAGTTTAATAAGACAACTATAAAGCTTAGGAAAAAAAAATCTTTCCTCTCTAAACTCAGTTTTCATTCCTCAGAGGTAAGTAGTTGAAATTCCTGACAATATTTGACTGTATTCTAAATATCTAAATATGTAAGTTCTAAATTTCATACTTATACTACTATTTTTGTGCTCTTTTTCAATGTTAAATATTATCTATTGAGTTTTTTTGCCATGAAAAGTAAAGATTGCGCTATCCTCATTCTCTTCATTACGTACTCACCTCCACAATCTTCCTTCTAATAAAACTGTTGTACTTTGGAGTATGATAAAGAGACAGTGTTTTTTATTCTCAAGTATTTATATTAGGCCACTTTATTACCTCCTCTGGAAGTTTTTAACATCTGCTTTTCATTCCCAGTGCTCTTAATTAAAAGACAACATAAATAAGACTGAGTCCCCCCGCCTGCATCCATTGTCCTGAACCACCTATAGGTCTAGTCAGTGTGGAGTTTCTGCTATATTCTTTTAGGACTCCTGTTATTTGGACACTGAGTGTTATGGACCAATTCTCAATTTTCTTCTGTCTTTCACTCCTAGTTTTCCTTTCTTTGTCTTTTGGTTGCACCTTCTAAGAAGTTTTTGACATATTCTATTTCTTTTTCATATATGTGATTGGTGTTTTTGTTATCTTATTTTTACTTTTCAAGAACTTTTGTTGTTATTCTCTGAACATTCCTTTTTAATAGTTTTGCTTCACATGGGTGAATAATTTTCCAGTTGGGCTGTTTCTCAAATTTCTCATGGAGTGTCTGTTTATGTTTACAAGTAAGACACTAAAAAAGATTAAAAGGGGATTACTATTCAATATCCAGAATTTCATCTCACTGGCTGTTTTCATCACGGCACATTTTCCCTAAACTCTGCTTCCTGTCCTCAAGTCTAGAGTATCTTTGTTTTGTTCTCTTCATAAAGTATACATACAGAATTACATGGGGTGGAAGATGATCAAATGCCAGTTACCTTCCTTAGGAAAGAAATGGTGAATTTAAAATTTTTATAAGAAATAGACTTTCAAACAATGTACCTATTTCCAGCTCCAGGTATTATCTTTTCACTGAAATTGGTGCCTCCATTTATGAACCTTTCTGATAGGCTCTGTGTAATTGTGCCTCTTTCTATCAATCTTCTCGTTCCCACCTAGGCATCAGCTTCCTGCGTTCCGGTAAGTCACAGACTTGGAACCTCTCTGTTTGCAGTTGCCAATCTCATTATTCATGTGGATCTATGACCACAGTCTCACCTTTCATTTATCTTTTCTAGTGTCAGCTTAGTAGGGTTTGGGAGGAAGTAGTGGTAAAGAAATAAGTTCACTTCTTATTTAATCAGAAGGTTAGCCCTGGCTAGTGTAGCTCAGTGGATTGAGCGCGGGCTGGGAACCAAAGGGTTCCGGTTCGATTCCTAGTCAGGGCACATGCCTGGGTTGCAGGCCAGGTCCCCAGGGGGGCCACGTGAGAGGCAACCACACACTGATGTTTCTCCCTGTCTCTTTCTCCCTCCATTCCCTTCTATCTAAAAATAAATAAATAAAATCTTTAAAAAAAGTTAAAAAAAAGAAAGAAGTTTAAATGCTTTAACTTAAAAAAAAATAGAATCCTACAGTTATTGGCTATGGAGGACAAGGAAAAAAGTAGCTTACTTTTATTAGAATAAAAATCACAAAGGCTTTGGATTTGTCTTCTGTAATTTCAGATTGCTTTGCTTCTGTACTATTTTAAGATCTCTCTAATCCTTTACTTCTCACCTTTGCTTCTTAGGTAATGTCAATTTCCCCTTAAATTTCTTGATTAAATTGACTTAAGTCAGAACCTTGGTTTCCAGTTAAGCCACTTTTATGAGTTACTAAGGAAAGCTCTTGGCCACAAAATAACCTTAATAGGGTCTGACATTCTGTCCTTTAATAATGGAGTATAAACTTTGTGTTTAAAAGGCTTTTAAAATATCACAAACCCTTATTAAAATGTAAATGTCTATGGATGGGATAACCTCCCAAGCTATTAGCAATTACCTCGGTCAAGAAAACCCAGAGCCAGAGGGAAGCATAGCTGATCACATACCCTGACCTTTAACATTTTAGAATTTTTGTTTTTGGCTTCTATGTTGTATTCCTTTAATTGAGCCATTTATTTTATAACAAGGTTTCAATTTTAGCTATTGCTTTTTGCTTGCATTTCCAAAATACGGCTTCTGATATGAGTGTTTCTTTTTGTAGCCATTTTCTTTTGCTTTTGTAATTTTTCCCTACACACTTAAGCTTTACACTACTTGGACATTTTGAAAGTTTATGTTGACTTGAAAACCATTTTAGACTTAATTGTTCTTATTGCCCCTTTTAAAGAGCAGTTGCTTGTGAGTGGGCTGCCTTACCAGATCATGGATGATCTCCTCACTCTATCTTCTGTTCCCTGACCAGTTTTTCACAGATGAGTCACATTAATTAACAGATTGTTTATGAGATGGTACCCTGAGCCTCTTACTTATTCCTAAATACAGATCATGTTATAATGTCAGCTTCACAAAAATAGAATGAGGAAAGGCCAGCTTAAAGTAATCAATTCAACAAAGTGCTGATTTAAAATATTAGCAACTAAATTTTCAATCCAGTAAAAAATCGTGTCAACTGTAAAAATTCTGTGTCTGAAAAGTAAAAATCCTCAAAATAATTTGCATTAGCTTAGGAGGATACAGATAGCCTTTACGATGTCTTTTCTATTATATACTCACATGTTATCAAGCAGTATTTTTTATTCTGATAGAGTCAGATATGTCCTCCTTGGAAGAAGGCAAACTACTGTGTTTGTCTTTCAACTGAGAATACCTTTGCAATGATCTTCACATTTGGTAGGAACAGTTTTCAAGTAAAGCATAAGTTTTAACCATTCAAAGAGGAGAAGGAAATGATTGAAAAATTGAAGACATTAATGTACCACCAGCTGCTACCATGCACTTAGAATTTAAAAACTGTGCAGTCATCAATATAAAAATTATTTTTATAATAGTTTTCTCCTTGATCCTAACCAATTATAGTTGGCTGTTACTTTGTTACCCTCTTGACATCTTTGACAATCCTTGTGAAGACCTCCTCATGGCTGCTGTCATTTTCTGTGCACGTGCGCACAACCGAATTCATGTCACCTCTTCTCAATATAATTCACGGCTTAAAAATATGTTAAGAAGGAAATTCTGCTTTTTTTCCTTCAAATTAGGAATGTGTGATTTCCTGAGGCTGGTCTAATATGTGTGAGGTATGGTATACGTGTGCTTTAATTAAGTGGAAGCAAGAATGCTGGATGTTCAGAAATCTGATTATTTGTTAGGGAAGACTAAAGATAGCTTTCAGTAATAATATGACTTTAATAATCAGGCCTACATATGTTTTCCATTCTAACACATTTATTTCAAATATGAGAAAAATAAACTATACCCAGAGATTAAATAATGGGTCTAAAATCTCTAATATCTTATTAAACAAATCATCACCTACTTCCAAACTTTATTTAGATTCTCTTTCATTGTGCTACATCTAACCTTTCTTATCTCACTCTCATTTTAATAAGGTTTTCTTTTTTTATTGTTCAGGTAACAGTAGTCTCCATTCCCCCTCCAATCCTCTACCCATCCCCTTATATTTTTAAAAGTCTAGATGAATTTATTTTGAGAAGTTACATAAGAATTTGTTAATTAGGATGTTTAGTTAACATTTTTCTATGTGTAATATAAAAGTGAATCACTAGATTACTAGTCTACAACTAAGTATATGTAACATCAAAAATAAGTTAGTAGCAATGTGTTTTACAATAAAGTTTCCATATATAACAAATGAATGGGTTCATTAATTTTTCATGCCCAAATTCCTCATTCTGCTCTTCTTCAAATTTACCTGTTAAAATCTAAGAAATGCCAAATATACAAGACAGAAGTATTCTCAATTGTGACCCTCAAAATATTAATAACCATGGTTATTAACTTTTTTGGTATAGCACCAATTAGAATCACCTATATATCCAACTTACTAATTTTATTATAAGGTTACTTTGAGACTAGGGCCACATCTTTTACATGTTGACACCTCAAACTAAGCCCGTTAGGAGTTCATAAAGCCTTCTTTTCTGGAAAATATATAAATTGCACTGCTTAACTAATTAAACATATTAATGGTAGTAGCACCTGAATTTATTTAGCTGTTCATGAACATTGATCTACAATATTGTTTGGAAAGTCCTAAGGATTTAATTACCTCAACTATGACTTAATGCAGTTAAAACAAATGATTAACTTTCGATTATAATTTAGTTTTCACATTAACATATATAATAAATAACTTGTTACACTTTATGAAGCATAATATCACCCATAAAACTCTAATAGTAATGTATAAAATATTACATGTATACATTTATATGTATGTATATTGAAGATATGTTTCTTTACACATAAATATATCATTAGCTAAAAAACCCCTCTAGACTTCAGAGTAAACTGAAGTCTCAGAGCCTCTGTCTTCTTTGTAATATGGAAATAATATCAAATACATTCCTGGCCTCTTGCAAGGCTCTGGTAATCTCCCACATATATAATGCTACATACAAGAACCGTCTAACAAATGAAAAATGAAAAAATCACATTAAATGTATAAAAATTATTTTTATAAGCAAAGTACTAGGATAAATATACATTAAGGCATACAAATAATATATTAAAATACAGATTCCAGCCTTGGCTGGTGTAGCTCAGTGGATTGAGCGTGGGCTGTGAACCAAAGGATCACCAGTTCAATTCCCAGTCAGGGCACATGCCTGGGTTGAGGGCCCAGTCTCCAGTGGGGGCCACGTGAGAGTCAACACATTGATGTTTCTCTCCCTCTTTTTCTCCCTCCTTTTCCCTCTCTCTAAAAATAGATAAATAAAATCTTTTTAAAAACACAGATTCCTGTCAAGATGGTGGTATATGTAAATATAGTACTCAAGGGCTCCCACAACCACATCAAAAATTACAACTAAATTACAGAAAAGCCATCATTCGGAATGCATGAAACCTAGCCGAACAGAAGTCCTATAACTAAAGATACTAAAAAAATGCCACATTGAAACTGGTGGGAAGCGTGAAGATACAGGAAGGGGTGATTCCAAACCCTCATGTGTCAGACAAAAACCAGGAGGGACATCTTGGCTGCAGAGGTCCACCCAAAGGAAGGAGAAGGACAGAGTACAGAGGGGTTCCAGCCCCACATGAGGCAACCCGTCCTGAGCTTCCAAAGCCAGGAAGAGTATTCCCCAAAACTTCTGGCTGTGAACACCAGCAGGAATTGTGGCTGAGTGAGGCACAGAGCTTCTGGAGTTCTAGGCATTCCTTCTAATGGGCCCTGTGCATGGACTTACTTGAATTCACTCACTCTGAGCTCCAGAGCTGAGGGAGCAGCTTGAAGGGCACCAGGGAGCACCAGGGACATATAGGGAGGAACTGAGTTGTCCAGTGAGGGCTGGTGGGGCAGCTGTCTCCCAGACAAAAGTGCAGGCAGAGGTCATTGCTTTTTTGCTGAGCCTTCCCGCAGAGAACAAGTAGGTGGGCGCCATGTCTAAGCCTCTATCGCCCTGGCTCGTTCTCTGTTTGCCTTGCACTGTTGATTTCCGGAAACCCTGCCCCACTCAATTTTGGGGCCTACTCAGGCTGTTTTCAGTGGTTTTTCCACACAAAAGTCTTGTCTTGGCTAATGCTTCAGACTTTCCTAAAACCTCCTAAACCACCAGAATCTGGCACCTATGTGCCTTGTACCTCTGCTAAGTGACCACAGTCCCTGCACTAGTGGCAGCTGGCCTTGGTTTGCAGCTTGACCTTGCCTGGGCACCTCCTAGTCCAGAACAAATAGCAATCACCTACAATTGCTTTATAGCTCATGCTGGGTGGCCCCAAGCAGGAAACTCAGCTGGCAACTTCGGACCACATCTGATTAAACCCAGATACTTCCATGAGCACTATATCAAGGGGAAAACTCAGTGAGCAAAAAAGCCACACTGAAACAAGTCTTGCTCCATGGTATTGGCCCTTGAACAGGGGTCCCTCCTCTGTTGTCACAGCTGGACCTCGAAACCAATCAGCTGAGGGGTCAATCCCTCCTAGTGAGATGACAAAAAGCAATCAAAGCTTACCTACAACTGCATAGTGCATACAGCCAACAGGGGGCACACCTGGATCACCCAGACTCAAGGAACAGGGAGAGAGTGTCACTGGGACCTATAAGACACCTACGACATAAGGTCATTTGCCAAGACTGGGATACTCAGAACCTTCACCTAATGCTTAGAAACAAACACAGGGAAGCAACAGAAATGAGGAGAGAAAAAAGTTTCCAAATGAAACAACAGAAGAAGTATCCAGAAAAAAACTAAACTAAATGGCAGCATGCAAAGTACCAGATACAGAGTTCAAAACACTGGTTATAAGAATGCTCAAGGAGCTTAGTGAGAAACTCAGCACATTAAAAAGACATAGAAACCATACAAAGAACCAGCTATAAATAAAGCATACACTAATTGAAATGAAGATACACAACAGGGAATCAGCCGTAGATGAAGCAGAGAATCCAGTCAGTGATTTCGAAGGTAAGGAAGCAGAAACACCGAGTCAAGACAGTAAAAAGGAAGAAAAATAAAAAAAATGAGGATAGTCTAAGGAGCCTCTGGAACAACTTTAAGTATACCAACATTTAGATTATGGGGGTGCTAGAAGTAGAAGAGAGAGCAAGAAATTAAAAAACTATTCGAAAAAAAAATAGAAACTTCCCTAACCTGGTGAAGAAAATAGACATACAATCCATAATTGTAGAAAGTCTCAAGCAAGATGAATTCAAAGAGGCCACACCAAAACACATCATAATTGAAATGCCAGTGTTAAAGACAAAAAAATCTTAAAAGCAGCAAGAGAAAAGCAGTTAGTTATCCACAAGGGAGCTCACATAACACTGTCAACTGATTTCTCAACAGAAACTCTTCAGGCCAAAAGGTATATGAAGAGAATATTCAAAGATATGAAAAGCAAGGACCTACAACCAAGATTACTCTACCCAACAAAGTATCATTTAGAATGGAAGGACAGATAAAAAACTTCCTAGACAAGAAAAAGCTGGACTGCATCACCACCAAACAAATATTATGAGAAATATTAAAGGATTTCATTAGGAAGAAGAGGAAAAAGATAAAAATATGAAATAAAATGTCAATAAATACATATCTACCAACAAGTATTTTAAATGCAAATGGATTAAACATTCTAATCAAGAGACATGTGGTGACTGAATGAATGGATAACAAAACAAGACCCTTAAATATGCTATCCATAAGAGACTCATTTCGGATTGAAGGACCTGAATAGACTTCTCCAAAGAGGACAGATAAATGGCTAATAGACATACAAGAAAATGCTCAATGTTACTAATTAGCAGAGAAATATAAACTAAAACCACAATGAGATTATCACCTCACACCAGTCAGAATGGCTATCATCAATAAATCAACAATGAATTCTTTTTCTTCTTCTTCCTACTCCTCTTCTTCTTCTCCTCCTCCTCCCCCTCCCTCTTCCTCTCCCTCTCCATCCCCTTCCCCAACCCCTTTCCCTCCTTCTCGTTCTTTTCTTCCATTCTGGGAAATAGTCTCATGGGGTGGGCTGTTTCAGACTTGGGTTCCCAGACAAACCCCCACCTCCAAGGCTCTGCCCACCCCCACTTCATTCTGGAGTAAGTGGGCGGCTGTGCTGGAGTGAGTGGGAGGAAAGGGAACTCTCACGCACTGTTGGTGGGAATGCAGACTGGTGTAGCCACTATAGGAAATAATATGGAGGCTCCTCAAAAAATAAAAATGAAACTGCTTTATAACCTAGTTTGTTTGATTCTACTTCTGGGTATATATTCAAAGAAACTCAAATCACTAATTTGAAAAAAATATGTGCACCTCTATGTTCATTACAGAGTTATTTACAATAGCCAGACTATGGAAGCAACCCAAGTGCCCATCAAGAGATGAGTGGATACAATAGCTGTGGTACATGTATAAAATGGAATATTAGCCACAGAAAGAGCAAAATCTTACCATTTGCAATGGCATGGGTCAACCTGGAGGGTGTTATGCTAAGTGAAATAAGTCAGTCAGAGAAAGACAAATACCACATGACTTCACTTATATGTGAAACATAAAAACAATAGAAATAAAGAAACAAAAGAGAAACAGAGTCATAGTTAAAGAAAACAGACTGATGGTTGCTAGACGGGAGGCGAGTTGAGGAGGTGGGTGAAAAAGGTGAAGGGATTGAGAAGCAGATTATTAGTTACAAAATAGTTGTGAGGATGTAAGGTACAGCATAGGAAATATAGTCATTAATATTTTAATAACTATGAGTGATGCCAATTGGATACTGCAAATATCAGGGAGAATACTTTGTAAATTATATGATTGTCTAACCACTGTGATATATACCTGAAACCAATACAAAACAATATTAAATGTAAACTGTAATAAAAAACATAAAATTAGAAATAAATACAAATATGTAACAGCAAAAAATGCAAATCACTATATCTATTTTTTCTGTGACCTGGTAGATTACTTTTCTTCTTAGCTGAAAGGGCTTGACTAAAATTTCAAATGTAAGTAATTGTGATGTAAGATCAGAGGAATGTTAAAACATACATAATCACATCAACAAAATGAAAATTTAACCGACTATATAAGACAAAATCATTGCAAATCTTATGAGGCCAATATCCAAAATATATTAAAAAATATGACTTAAGCCCTGGCTGGTGTAGCTCAGTGGATTGAGCGCGGGCTGGGAACCAGAGGGTCCCAGTTCGATTCCCAGTCGGGGCACATGCCCAGGTTGCAGGCCAGGTCCCCAGTGAGGACCATGTGAGAGGCAACCATACATTGCTGTTTCTCCCTCTCTTTCTCCCTCCCTTCTCCTCTCTCTAAAAATAAATACATAAAATCTTTAAAAAAATACAACTTAATAGTGAAAAAACAAACAATCCAATTAAAAAATCAATATTTTTCCAGACAAGATACAGATGGTCAACATGTACATGAGAAGATTCTTAATGTCATTAATCATCAGGGAAATGCAAATCAAGAACACAAGAATCTGTCATCTCACACCTGTTAGAATGGCTATTATCAAAAAAGATAAGAAATAACCCTGGTTGGGGAAGATGTAGAGAAAAGCAAACCATTGTGCACTGTTTCTGGAAGTGTAAACTAGTACATCTACTATGGAATACATTATGGAGGCTCTTCAAACAACTAAAAATATAACTATATGCTCCAGCAACCCACTACTAAGTATTTATCAAAAGGAATTGAAAACACTAACTTGAAAAGATATTTGCACCACCATCTTCATTGCATCATAACTTAATATAACCAGAACATGGAAACCAAGCAACTTAAGTGTCCATCAGTGGATGAATGAATAAAGAAATTGTAGCATGCATGCATATATATATATATATATATATATATATATATATATATATATATATGAATAACAGAACTATTATTCAGCCATAAAATACAATGAACTCTTGCCATTTGGGACAACATGGATGGACCTCGAGGACATTGTGCTAAGTGAAGTAAGTCAGATAAGGAAAGAAAAATATAGTATTATCTCCCTTATATACAGATGGAAATACATCACCAAAGTCACAGATACACAGAACAGATAGGTGGTTGCCAGAGGTGCAGGGTGGGATTACAGGATAAATGGGGTAAGGAGGTCAAGAATTCAAAAAACAGTTGGTTTGAATATACATGAAGAAGGAACTGAGGACAATTTAGGAAATAAATGAGGCAGAGTCCTAGGAAGGTGATATATATTTAAATCCTGAGCCGTCATAGAAGATTTTCAGGGGACAAAAAAACACTTCAAATTTATTGACATATATTTTGTACATAATGCATCAGCTACTGATCCTGACAATAACCCAATGAAGTAGGGGTTATTAATACCATTTAACAGATGAGTAAACTGAGTTTTACTGAAGGTAAGAAGTTTTTCAAAATTTGCAGTTAATAAATGACAGGGCCAGGATTCAACCCTCTTTTCTGTCTAAATTCCAGAACCTATCATACTCTTTGTTTTGCTGCTTCTAAAAACATTAAATTATATAGTTAACACTACTATCTAAAGATTCCAGTATGTGTGAGCATGCTTGTGTATGTGTGTGTTTGTGGTGTGTTTATATAGGTACATAATATCTATAATATTTGTATTTTTAATATGTGTCTCAAACTTAATATAAATTAATAAAATATAGGTATTAATAATAATCTACTTTGAAAGAAGCAAATTAAAAATGTTCATTTTTTAATGACATAGCCTTTGAAATTAATTAACTTGTAGGGTATATTTTGGTAAGAGAAATTGTATTTAATGTTTGTAAGGAACAACAATCCTGGTAAACATTAAAGAAATATCCAATATTTTTATTTGTAAGAATTAATTTATTTAATAAGCAGTATCTAAAAAACCTTTCAATAGCTTCACTAATTGTTCCATTGAACAGAGGAAATATTTTTTCTGTTTTCCTCATTTTGTGCCCAGAGTTCAGTTAACTCCTCCTTTCTATATCTTGACAGCTGGGGAAACTGATGTGGAGAGGTGTTTGGAATTTATTTGTTATTAATGTATGCCTACTCATTTTCATGCTGCAAGTACCTAGTCGTCTCAGATTCTTCCAACCTAAGAGAGATTGCCTCAGTTCTTAAATAGGAATGCACAAAAGAAGCTCTATTTCAACATCTCCTTGTCTAGCATATCATTCTGGCTTTGCTTTTGGTGTTCTACCTGAAGATGAATTCCTGCTCTTGAACTCCAGCCCCCATTTGGCTGACTTCTGTTCTTTTTTTTAAATCATTTTTTATTGTTATTCTATTACAGTTATCTCAGCTTTTCAGCCTTTGCCCTTCTCCACTCATCCCACCAGTCAGTTCTCACACTGTTGTCCATGTCCATAGGTCATGCATACATGTTGTTTGTCTAGTCCCTTCGCCTTCTTTCCACTCGGCTATGCCCTCCTCCCATCTCGGCTATGGTCACTTTCAGTCAGCTCAATATTTCCATATTTGCGGTTCCATTTTGTTTGTTAGTTTATTTTGTTCATTGGATTCCACTTGTAAGTGACACCATATGGTATTTGTCTTTCACTGACAGGCTTATTTTACTTAGCATAATATTCTCCAGTTCCATCCATGTTGTCACAAAAGGTAGGAGTTCCTTCTTTCTTTCTGCTGTGTAGTATTCCACTGTGTAAATAACCACGGTTTTTTCATCCTCTTATTTACTGATGGACTTAAGCTGTTTCCAGCTACTGATGGGCACTTAAGCTGTTTCCAGCACTTGGCTATTGTAAATAGCACTGCTGTGAACATAGGGGTGCATAGCTCTTTTGAATTGGAAACTCAGGATTCTTAGAGTTGGACACAGCAGCGGAGTCACTGGGTCAAAAGGTAGTTCCATTTTTAGTTTTTTAAGGAAATTCCTTACTGTTTTCCACAGTGACTACACCAGTCTGCATTCCCACTAGGAGTGCACTAGGGTTCCTTTTTCTCTGCATCCTCACCAGCACTTGTTGTTTGTTTGTTTATTAATGCTGGCCATTCTTACAGGTGTGAGGTGATAGCTCATTGTGGTTTTAATTTGAATCTCTCTGATGGCAAGTGACGCTGAGTATATTTTCTTATGCCTATGGGCCCTCTGTATGTCTTCTTGGTGAACTGTCTGTTCAGACCTGTTCCCCATTTTTTAATTATATTGTTTGTCTTCCTGGTGTTGAGCTTTATGGGTTCTTTATATCTTGGAGATCAAACCCTTGTCAGATACCATTGGCCAATACGTTCTCCCATGGATTTGGTTTCCTGTTCATTTTAATTATTGTTTCCTTAGCTGTGAAGAAGCTTTTTAGTTTGATGTAGTCCCATTTGTTTATTTTTCCTTGATTTCCCTTGCCTTATGAGACATATTGGCAAAATATTGCTATATGGGATATCTGAAAATTTTCCTGCCTATCTTTTCTTATAGTACTTTTATGGTGTCACAGCTTATATTTAAGTCTTCTGTCCATTTTGAGTTTATTATGGTCTGGTGTAGTTGGAAGTCTAGTTTCATTTTTTGTATGTGCCAGTTTTTAGTTCTGTCAATACCATTTATTGAAGAGGCATTCTTTATTCCATTGTATGCTCATACCCTCTTTGTCAAGTATTAATTGATCATTGTAGAGGCTTGGTTTATTTCTGGGTTCTCTATTCTGATCCATTGATCTATGTGTCTGTTCTTATTCCAGTACCAGGCTGTTTTCATTACAGTGGCCTTATAATATAGTTTGATATCAGGCATTGTGATCCCCCCTACTTTATTCTTATTTCTTAAGATTGTTGAGGCTATTTGGGGTCTTTTCTGTTTCCATGTATATTTTTGAAATATTTGTTCTAGCTCTGTGAAATATGCCATCAGTATTTTAATAGAAATTGCATTGAATCTATAGACTGCTTTGGGCAGTATGGACAATTTAATGAGGTTAATTCTTCTAGCCCATGAACACAATATATGCTTCCATTTATTTGTATCTTCCTTAATTTCTTTCTTCAGTGTTCTGTAATTTTCTGAGTACAGGTCTTTTACCTCTTTGGTTAAATTTATTCCTGTAGCTTTATTTCTTTGTTGTGTCTTTACCTGGTTTTGGAATTAGGATGACATTGGACTTGTGAAAAGAGTCTGGGAGTCTTCCTTCTACTTTAATTTTTTGGAATAGTTTGAGAAAGATAGGAGTTAGTTCTTCCTTAAATGTTTGGTAAAATTCACCTGTGAAGCTGTCCCATCCAGGGCTTTTGTGTGCCTAAATTTTTTTTGATTACTGCTTCAATTTCACTCATTGTTATTTGTCTATTAAGGCTTTCTGCTTCTTCTTGATTCAGTTTTGGAAGATTGTATATTTCTGGAAATTTTATCATTTCACCCAGTTATCCAATTTCTTGGCATATAGTTGTTCATAGTAATTTCTTACAATCCTTTGTATTTTTGTAGTATGCATTGTAATTTATCTTTCATTTCTGATCTTATTTATTTAGGGCCCCTCTCCTTTTTTCTTGTTGAGTCTGGTTAAAGGTTTATCTATTTTGTTTATGTTTTCAAAGAACCAGCTCCTGGATTCATTGATCCATTGATTTTTTTTTTTTTGGCTGTGTCATTTAATTCTGCTCCGATCTTGATTATTTCCTTCTACCTACTCACTTAGGTTGTTTATTTGAGATTTTTCTATCTTCTTTAAGTAGGCCTATATTGTTATGAACTTCCTTCTCAGTACTGCTTTCCCTGCGTCCCATAGGTTTTGGGTTGCTGTGTGTTCATTTTCATTTGTTTCCAGATACTTTTTTATTTCTTTTTTGATCTCATTGTTGATGTATTCATTATTTTATAACATTTTATTCTGTCACCATGTATTTAAATGTTTTGAGTTTTTTCTTGAGGTTGGTTTCTAGGTTCAATCCATTGTGATCTGAACACATGCTTAATATGACTTCACTTTTCTTGAATTTCTTGAGGCTTATTTTGTGTCCTATCATGTGGCCAATTTTTGAAAATATTCCATGTACATTTGAAAAGAATGTATATTTTGCTTCTTTGGTTGAAAGGTTCTGTATATATCAATTAATTCCATTTGATCCAGAGTGTCATTCAGTGCCACAATTTCCTTGTTGATTCTTTGTTTGGAAGATCTACCCATTTTTGACACTGGGGTGTTAAAATCCCTTATCATGACTGTAGTGTTGATATCTTTTTTGAAGTCCTCCAAGGTATTCTTTATATATTTAGGTGCCCCTATGTTGGGTACATATTGTTTACAAGGGTTATATCTTGCTGTTGGATTGCTCCTTTAAGTATTATGCAGTGACCTCCTTTGTCCCTTTTTATGACTTTTATTTTGAAGTCTGTTTTGTCTGATATAAGTATTGTCACTCCAGCTTTCTTTTCATGACCATTTGCTTGGAATATATATTTTTTTATCCCTTCACTTTCAACCTGTGTAGATCTTTTGTTCTGAGGTGGATCTCTTGTAGACAGCATATGTGTGGGTCATGTTCTCTCATCCATTCAGCTACCCTATGTCTTTTGATTGGAACATTTAATCCATTTATGTTTAAGGTTATTATTGATAGGTACTTACTCATTGCCATTTTTCCATACCTGTGTTTCTCTCTCCCTTTCCTTCTCTCTGTTTCTATTTCTGCCTCTGTCTCTCTGTCTTTCTTCTCCTTTTCATAGCAGTCCCTTTTGCATCTTTTGCAGTGTTGGTTTGGTGGAGATATACTCTTTTAGCCTTCTTTTGTCTGGGAAGCTCTTTCTTTCACCATATATTTTAAATGCCAGCCTTGATGGATAGAGTCATCTTGGTTGCAAGTCCTTGCTTTTCATTACCTGGAATATTTTGTGCCAATTGTTTCTGGCTTGTAGTGTTTCTGCTGAGAAATCAGCTGATACCTTATTGGAGCTCCCTTTTATGTTGCTTGCTGCTTCTCCCTTGTTACTTTTATGATTCTCTCTGTGTCTTTAAAATTTGCCATTTTAATTATGATGTGTCTTGGAGTGGGCCTCTCTGGGTTCATCTTGATTAGGACCTTTTTTGCTTCCTGGACTTGCACAGGAAGCATAACTCTCATCAAGTTAGGGAAGTTTTCTGTCATTGTTTTTTCAAGCAGGTTTTCTATTCCTTGCTCCTTTTCTTCTCCTTCTGATATCCCTATGATATGAATGTTGTTACATTTCATGCTGTCCTGAGGCTCTCTTAAACTACTCATTCTTTTTTAATCTTTTTTCATTTTGTTGCTCTGGCTGCGTATTTCTTTCTACCTTGAATTCCAGCTCACTTATTCAGTCCTCTGCTTCATGTTGCCTGCTTTTAATTCTTTCTAGTGTATTTTTTATTTCAGATATTGTATTCTTCATTTTTTCCTGGTTGTTGTTAATAGTTTCTATGACCTTTTTCATATTGTTCTAGTTCCCACTGAGTTCCTTCTATTTCTCACTGAGTTCCTTGAGCATCCTTATAATCATTATTTTGAATTCTACATGTGATAGATTGCTTGCCTCAATTTTCTTTCCTTTTCTGGAGATTCTTTCATTCATTTTGATTGGGGGTTCTTTCTTCATCTCTCTATGTTAAGAGACTTTTTTGTTTGTTTCTGCATCTCAGGTTGCTCTGCTTTGCCTGCCTGCCTTCATGGGGTGGGCTTCTGTGGTAGGAGTTCTCTGGGACTCCGTGGTGCAGTCTCTTTGCTCTCCTGATCTGGATGTTATAGGTTTGCCCTTTGTTTGGTTTATGTGCGTTCTTTTGCTGTACTTGGGCTTTGATTATTGGTGGCTCATTTGCTGATGGGGAATGGCAACTCCTGCCATTTCTAGGATGCTATTGTAGAGGTTCTGGTAAACAAAGCAATATTACCAGAAAACCAAACCCATGCCACAAAAACACCCTCCCACCACATCATCAATATCAACAGCAATAGAGCAAAGAATAATAAAGGTGGAGAGAGACTAAGAATCCTGTAAGATAGGAAAAAGGGAATATGAGATGACTAAAGGAGAGAAGAATGATTTTGAGTGGGATGAGGAAGGAGAAATGGTAAGAGTAGGGAATAGAAACAAGTTGAAGAAAGGGAGAGAATAAAATTTAAAACATAAGTAAAACAGGGAAGGGTGATGGCAAAATGGAATAAGGAAAGGGAAGAGTATACTATGATATTTGAAATAAAATTAAAAATGTAGTGTACCAAAGGGAACAAAATTGTAGGAAAACCACAGCAGGGTAGGTATCAGTGACAGCTGAGAAAAGATTAATAAAGGTGGAAAGGAAATAAGAATATTATACAAAAGAGAAAAGAGAATATGAGTAAAGAAAAATGATTTTGAGAGAGTAGGGGAAGGAATTATAATAAGACTAAGGAATAGAATCCAGGCTAAGAAAAGGAAAAAAAAAAAAAAGTAAATTCAAATAAGCCAGGGCAGATGGAAGGAAAAAATGGAGCGAGACAAAGGGAAAGTAACCGATGAGATCTGAAATAAAAAAATAGTGACCAAATAGGAATACTGTTGAAGAGGAACAGCAATAACTGTAATATCCATGCCCAACAAACCACAACGTATAAAGGTGAAAAAGAAATAATAATATTATAAGAGGGTGAAAATAAGAATGTGAGCTGACTAAAGGAAGAAAGAATGCTTTTGAGAGGACAGAGGGAGGAGAATAGTAAGGTTAAGGAATAGGAATAAGGCATAGCGTGGGAGAAAATAAAATTTACAACGAAAATAAGAAAGGGCAGGAAGAAGGCATAATGGAGTAAGTCAAAGGAAGGATGCAATGTGAGATCTGAAATAACAAAATGAAAGTGATATAAAATCTGAATAAAAAGAATAAATAAAAGACAAAGAATAGTAAATTAGTTTGAATACGATTGAAGCAAAAGAAGAAATATTCAAAGGCTATATGAAAGGAAGAAATAAAACACAAATTCTGTAGAAGAGCAAGGTGAAATTCATCTCAGTTGTTTGGTGTTCACCTTCTGACTTCTCTGGATCCACCACTGGTTTTTTATCAGCCCAAGGTCCAGTGTTGGGGTGTCCAACTTCTGGCAACACCACCTGTATCACTTTCACCTGCCTCTAGAGGGAGCTTCTGTTGCGATTGAGTGGGTGGGACCCAAGGTCTCCCCTGGGAGGCACTGTTCAGTCTTCTGGGGAAATTGTGGATGTGTTCCCCCTGCCCCTCGGCCACCCCCACACACCAATCATCTTGGTCTGTCCCTGTTTATTTTCAATAATGTATAGTTTCTGATTAATTAGCTCTCCATTTCATGGGGGTGGGGCAATTTGAATCTATGTAAGAGGGTCTGCTTTCGCCTGCTTGGTGTTCATGGTATCTCTGTGTGAGCTGAGGCTGGGCATTCTCCCTTGCTGCATTGCTTTCTGATTTCCCTGCTTTGCTGGCCTCAGTGAAATAGGGCTCTAGAAACCAGTGTATTTTGTCTCATTGAGAGAAGTCCAAAATGGACCCTTTCCTTTTTCTGTCCTCTTGTGGAAATTCACCCTGCAAGGTTCTTGAGCTTGCTCTGCCTGTTTTGCAGATCTTCCCTGCTCCTGCAGGAGGTGTGGGCTGGGTGGAACCTTCCTGGAGGTTCCGCCAGGGAAGGGGGCTCTATCCGGCTTTAAATAATCTCAGATGTACAGTTCCCAGCCCACTCCCCTTCTAGCATACAGAGGACTGCACTCTCCACTCTGCACAGCACATGCTATGTCTGCTGCAGCAGGCCAGGCTGGGGCAGAGAAATCCTCTCACTTTGCACTTTTCTGATCAATCTGTCCAGCTGCACTGAGTGGGAGCAAACTGCACCCTCAATCCTTTCCCCTTGCTGACAGGGCAGCTGCTCATGGTGTTCCTGCCCAGCACACCTCAGCTCCCCTTTAAAAACTCTCTCTGGGCACTCCCGTTGCAGCACTGAGTCATTGTTTGACTTTCCGTATACACCACCTCTCCCCAAAAGTCCAGAGTCTCTCACAGTCACAGCTGGCTGCAGCCAGCCTCCTCCTCCTGACCCAGGTGCAGAAAATCTCTCTCTCTTTCTCTCTCGAACTCTCCTGGTTGGCATTTGCCATTGCTGCTATTGGTGCACTGCTCACGGTGTGTGTATAGCTTGTATCTCCCTGACTTTGTGTATCCAAGTCACTCCTGGATCCGGTCTGGGGATTCCCTGCCCTGGGAGATGAGGGAGCTGCAGAGCTATGATTTTTGACCAGGTTCTCTGCTGCTGCAGGTGCCACACAAGGAGTATTTCCCCTTCCACCTATAAAATCTCCTTACTGCCCGTTGTGAAGTGCCTTCTCAACTCCTTGGCTTCCAAACTTCCTATTGGCTAAGATTCTGTTGAATGTTCAGTTTATTTTTTGGAAGATCAGCCAAGTGTCTGAGTTGAGTGTAAGAGCAAGTGGACTCAGCTTCCACCAGTTGGCTGCCATCTTCATTCTTCTGATTTCTGTTCTTATATTCCATTCTCCGCTGCCAGTCTCTGGAACTCAGACACCTTGGCTTTGTAATGTTTTGGGTCATTGATCAAACTGATGAATCCCCTTGATGTGGAAGCATCTGTCCATCTGCACCCAGATAGGTCACCTGCCCATCTGGTCCTTTGTTAAGTCATTCCTTTTCTTGGATCTCCACTAATTGCCTGTCTTGTTTAGCTTGAATTGACATCACAGATGCTGGCCTTTTCTTCAACCTTGCTTTTTTCTTTGTGACTCATACCTAGATACTGAAGTCTGAGTATTATAGATAATCTTATTTAGATCTCATGAAATCTTCCCTGAAAAACTCCAGTGATCACAAGAACAATCTACTAAGGAACTCCATTTCATTTTAATTACATTTATGTTGAAATGTTCATTCTTACCTTGAGTTAAAATCCACCTTCCTATAGTTTTTTCCCTAGTTGGCCTCACTACTAATGAGCACAATGGCTTTGTATTATAGACAATAAATGATAGCTATTATTATTTATAGCTCAAAGCTTTCAATGGCATTGTGCTCATTATTAGTGAGGCCAACTAGGGAAAAACGGATGTTTTTCTCCATGGAAAATAATATAGTGGGGAAAAAAACTGTAAATTACTCAGAAAGTGTAAGTAACTTGCCAAATGTTATAGTTAGTAAATTGTAATTCAATATTAATGTAAGCTACCTCAGTTTAGTTACTTTTCCCCTGTGATCTTGATTTCACTCAGCCACACTGTGTCTACATACTCCCATGGGTATAATCTTGACATTGACAAAAACTGCAAACTCTACGTAATCTTAACTTCAATTAGTCATCCTCTAAACGTAACCTCCTGTCCCTCTAAGTAATTCCTTCTAAAGCCAGACTCCAGAAATCCTTTTCCCCCATTAGAACCACCAATCCATTCATCCTCCATTTTGGTGCTGCAACTTATTGCCTCTCACACCACCTTAAAATTCATCATGGGTAGTTATAACTAGTCAAATCCTTTACCTCTCTTCAGTTTACCACATTCATGTGACAAGGTTATATTCCAGATTAAATTCAATTCTTCACTAGTCTGAGCCTATATACATATAGCTGAATGTGGCTGATAAAAACTCACAGCTATACCAGCTAGTTTCCCCTTAATGGTTCCTGGAAATCACCCTCTATCCCTAGTTGAGTTTTTTTCCTACTATCTTAGATGATTTTAAAATCTTTCATTCTCTCTCCTCAAATACACCACAACTTTTCCATATTCTCAGTTTTACCAGATGACTTTAACTCTAGTTTTATCTAAAAATTGAAGCTTTCAGAAAAGAACTTCCACAAGCTTCTGTCACTATATCTACCCATGCATCTCATTCTGTATGAAAATATTCTACTTTTTCTTTTGTTATGGGTGAATGATCTGTACTCCTGGGTAAAGCCGAGTCCTCTCTATATACCCCGGATCCTATCTGCCCTTGACTACTCAGAGACATTTCCTGTATTCTTTCCTTTGTTTCCAGCATTGCCGTTTTTCCCTCTCTAACGATCATTTATTAGCTAAAGGACATGTTGTTATTTCTCTCATATCTTGGTACCATTTCCCCTAAAGCTACTGCTTCATTTCTATTCTTCTCTTTACATCAAAACTCCTTGAAAGTGTCCTCTATCCTTCCTGTCTTCAATTTCTCTCCTTCTGTTCCTTTGAACACACTCAAATTAGGTTTTTACCACCTCCTGTGAAACTGCTCTCGTAAAGGTCACCAAAGACCAACATGTTAAATCCAATGGAAATTTCTCAGAACTAATCTGACTCAATTTATAAATAGTACTTTAACTAGTTGATCACTCTTCCTTGAAACCATTTGATACTTGGTAGCAAAGACTACCACACTTACTGAGTTTTCCTCCTATCTTTCTAGTCACCCATTTCTGTCTCTTTGCTGGTTCCTTCTCATCTCATTCATCTCTATAGATTACAGTGCCCTTAGGCAGAGTTCATTACTTGGATTTCTCTTGTTTTTCTAGTCTCACTGTCTAGGTGCTGACGTTCTCTAGAGATGGCTTTAAATACCATCTTAATACTAATAATTCCCAAGTTGTCCCAGTCCTTTTCTGTGAATTCCAGGCCAACATATCTGTCTACTTAACAGGTTCATTTAGAATTGTAACAGTAATTATCTCAAAATTAATATGTTAAAATCTAATCTGTCCTCCACTCCTCACCAAGGTTCTTCTGTTTGTCTTCATCCCAGTAATGATAATTCTACTTTCTGGTTGCTAGAGCTCAAACATTTGATTAATTGTTGGTTCTTCCTTTGCCCTCACACTTCACAATAGCAAGCCCTATGGGCTCTACCTTCAACATATATCCAGAACTGGACCACTTCTGACAACCATTCTTGCCTGGATTGTTGCCATAGTCTCCTCATCAGCTTCCGTGTTTCTTCCCACTCCCATTATCAGTAATGAGAGAGATCCTGTTAAAATGTAAGTCAGGTTATGTCATTTCTCTTTTCCTTCAAAATGAAATTCTTACTATGACCAGCAACGACTCATGTGTGTATCTATCCGAGCTAACGTCCTATTCTCCTACTTGTTTTCTCTTTCTAGCCACATGGGTTTGTCACTATCCCTCAGATAATCTAAAGCTGATTGTAGTTTTGATGTGCATTTCCCTAATCGCTAGTGAAGTTGAACATCTTTTCATATAACTGATAGCTGTTTGTTTGTCTTCTTGGGCGAGGTGTCTGTTCAAGTCCTCTGTCCTTTTTTTAATGGAATTGTTTGTTTGTTTGGTATTGAGTTGTATAAATTCTTTATATATTTTGAATACCAACCCCTTCTTTGAGCTGTTTTTTTTTGTTTTTTGTTTTTTTTACAAATAACATCTCCTATTCAGTTGGTTGCCTTTTTGTTTTGTTGCCAGTTACTTTTGCTGTGCAGAAGCATTTTAGTTTGATATGGTCCCATTCATTTATTTTTGCCTTTACTCCCCTTGCCTTTGGGGTAAAAACTACAATGAGATACCATGACACACCTGTTAGAATGATTATTATCAACAAGATAGGTAATAAATGTTGGAGAGGAAAAGGAACCCTCAGCCACTGCTGGTGGGAATATAAACTGGTACAACCACTGTGGGAAACAGTATGGAGGTTTCTCAAAAAACTACAATATGACCCAGAAATCCTCTTCTGGGAATCTATCTGAAAAAAATTAAAAACATATATTTGCAAAGCTTTATGTACCCTTATGTTTGTCTCTGCATTATTCATGATGGCCAAGACATGGAGATGACCAAAGTGCTCCTCAATAGGTGACTGGATAAGGAGGTTGTGGTACATAGACACAGTGGAATACTATGCAGCCATAAGAAAAGATGAAATACTGCCATTTATAATAACATGGATGGACCTTGAGAATATTATGTAAAGTGAAATAAGTTAGCAAAAGCTAAGAACCATATGATTTCACTTGTATGTGGGATATAAAACTGAAACTCAGAGACACAGACAGACAACAGTGTGGTGGTTACCAGAGGAAAGGGTTTTGGGGGATGGTAGAGGGTAAAGGGGGCCAAATATACGGTGATGGACGATGACTCGTCTTTGGGTTGGGGGGGCAGACAGTGTGGTATGCAGATCATGTGTTGTGGTGATGTGCCTTTAAGGCCTATGTGACTGTATTAACCAATGTCACTCCAATAAATTTAATAAAAAAAGATAGGCACTGCCTTTATAAATTAAAAAAAGAAGATGCTTACTCACTTAGGTACTTGCAATTTATGGTCCTTCTGCTTGAATACACTCCCATAAGACTAATTCCCTCACTTCCTTCAGACCTTCCTGATAATTATCTCCACAGGTGACTCCACCTTCCTTCTGGCACTTCATACTTTGTTCCTTGATTTATTTTTTTCTTTGTCAACCTGTCACCTAAAACATCTATTTTATTGTCTACTCTACCTCTTCCATTTGAATGTAAACTTAGTGAGTATAGGCAGTGTTGCCACATGTGTGTGTGTGTGGTTTAGTGTTTGTGATTATACTTGTCTTGCTTTTATTGCTAAATATAAAATAGTTCCTGGCACATAGTGGGTGATCAATAAATATTTAGTAAACAAATAAATACGTAGAGGAGGCAGAATTCAGACTTGGAATTATCTTGCTCCAAAAATTTATGTAATTTCTGTTGTTTGAGTTTTAGTTAATAATCACCTAAGCTCTGTGTTGTGCCTCAGAAGGCATGGTTGTTGGGACCCGCCCTGCCTGGTTTCAGAAGCTGTAACCCCCACCCCCACCCCCACCCCGCACGGCTAAGGCTGAGTGAGAGAGCTTGGGACCCTAAGCCACTAAGGAGACAAAATTTATCTCCCTGGTAGGGGGCGTCACCTCTGCCCCCTTTATTTCACCCTGCCTGGCCCCCAGTGGATGACCGGTTAGCCAATGATGGGTAAGATTCCTCAAAGGAGGGATGGCCTAAGACAGGCACAGCCATGAAGGGGCCGGCAGGGAAGGACTTGGGGGGTTAAAGAAAAAGGGGGTGATGGACCCTCGCCCCTCGGCTTTGACAAAGCCTGAGTCCTCATTCTGCCTGTAAGAAGTTTCCTAGTCTCTTGGCTGCCTTACTTCCCCTGCCTGACTTAAGCCTGAAACAATGCCAGACAACAGTGCAGCCCTGGGCAGAAATGGGCGGTTCCCCTGGCGATCAGGTCTAAGAAAGAATACATAAAATCCTGTGAAACCTGCTTTGCTGATACCCTCAATTTAAATGATAAGGGTCCAAGCATGAATTGAGTTTGTTTCCCCAAAGTTTTATGGTCCTTTATCTATCTGACCCTGACTCAAAATAAGCCCTCATAGTTCTTTGAATGTTATTTATTGTTTGATCCTTACTGCCTGACAATGATTGATGAACTTTACCTGTATTCCTGTGCAAATGAACCCAATAAAAGCCCATTGAGGAAAAGGCTTCTGGCCTTCCTCCCTTGAGAGATCGGCCACCTTTCCTCCCCAAGCAGATCATGTCTTGGTAGACTTATTTTCATCTGTGGTGGATGGGGGTGGGGGGGGTGGGTTCCCTGAAGGTGGAGCCCCCCCCACATGCTGACATGGGTTTACATTCTTGTTGGAGAGCAGACAAAGCCAATAGTAAATAGTAAAAACTGGTCTATAATTAATTGCTAATGGTGTGGTACAGGATATAAATCCTAAGAAAAGGAAATGAACAAGATATAAAGGAATCCATTATGGTTTTAAAACGGTAGTGTGATTAAACTGATTTGAGTGATGGTATGATTTTAATCAGATTATGGGAACAAAGCATTAGTTAGATCAGAAGTACATTGGAGACCTAATTACAATAAATTAGAAGTAAAATTGAGGAATAAATTATAATATTGTAGTGGTATCCCAAGAAAAATACAGGAGAGTTGAAACTTTATGCAGTGGTAAATTGAGAGTCAGAGTGTGATTATAGACCCAAAAGCCCACTATGTAATCAGGTTTCTTGATTGTTCATACTTATAGAACCAAAATACTTTGGGGTTTTTTTTGTTATATATACACCATAATTACATTCTAAAAGGCGAATGCCACTCATTAAGCCTTTATTTTATAATCTTGCATTGATCTTGAGCTTCATTTGTGTCCTGTTTTTCATCTAAGTACAAATTCTTTAGTATTTTTTATATGTTCATGTTCTGGACATAGTGCCTTCTGTATAGTCTCTAACTTATTTTGGCCTTCTTTCATCTCATTACCAAAATAAGATATTAAAGTTTACATTGTATGGAAAAGAAAAGGAAATGACAAAAACATCTATGAGATTTTTATAAGACAAAAACATCAATAGCTATAAAAGAACTTATTGCTTGGTGTTAGTTTGGTACAACTATTATGGAATTGTTCAAAGGAAAATAGGTTCTACTGATTTACTTAAAAAGTTAGTTTATTTTATAAAAAAGATAATTTTTTTACTTATTTTTTTAGTTTCCTATGTATTTATACTAGAGATTACTACCTGTTACCTCCTTATCTCGTACCTCTTGTACCTCGTGGGATGATGGAGGGACCAGAACACTGATGGAAATAACCTCCCACCAAAAGTGGTTGGTTAAAGGTAAATGGAGTGAAACACATGCTTATCGAACGTGGAAAGGTGTGACGGTGAGCAGTGGCACTCACGAGGCTGGTCACAGTGGGAACTAGATGCTTTATGAGGCCAGCTCACACAGTTTCTACATCTCATCACTCATCATCTCCAAGATAATAATTAAAAATAATATATGGATGATATATGAAATATAGAATAATCATATATTAAAAAATCAAAGTTATGCTATGCTTCAATGGTTTTGGGAGGAGAGGAAACAACAGGTTAACATTTATTCAACAGAAAGGACCCACAGAAATGAAGACATCTTGAAAAGGAAAAAATTTGGATAATCTTGCTAAACGATACACTACATTTTGTTTTAGGATAATGGATAAGTTGGACAGAATCAGTGAACATACCAAATTATATCCTTGGGAACAAAGAGTAAGGAAAAGAGAGAACTTGGCTAAAGATAAAATTAAAATAGAAGGAACTGACACAAATGTCCTTTAAAATGATATAGCTTATCCAGAAATCACTAGGTCAAAATTGGAAGCTTAGGATAGTGATTAGAAATGGGTCCCACAGCCGATAATTGTGCCTGGCAGTTTTACTGCACAGACTCTCAACAGAAGCGTCATTTGTCATTTGCTGAAGCTCCTACCTTACTTCCTCTAACTCACTTTGAATTCTATAAGCCACTGAAAGATATGTGAATGGTTTGCATTAGCAACAGTGAATAAAGTTCTGCTATGGATAACAAAGTGATCCTAATAAGGTTACATATGAAAACATAATAAGCATTGATGTTTCAGTAACATATTGATTTTATTTATTTCTGTATTTTTTAAAATAACAATGCTTGTCTCATACAACCTTCCTGAGTTATTGTAGGAATGGAGGTTGCTCTGCCTGCTTAATGTTTGTCCCTTCTGAAGTCCATTCTCTCCAGAGTGATCTGTTTTCACTCTCAGTCTTTAAAACTCATCAATAGCTTCCCATTAACCTCAAAATACAGCACAGACTCTTTTGAATCTTATTTTACTTGGTCCAAGTGTAACCTCTTCAGCTTCATCTCTTATCCCCCAGAGAGCAGCCTCCCCCACTCACACTCTAGCTCCTTTCATGACAAACTTCCTTCAGGTGTTTGAACATGTCACACTCTTCTACTGACTTCTCAAGGGGAGTGGAGGCATGACTTCCCCGGCAATCCTTCCAAGACTACCCCATCTCTTCTATGTGTGTGCAACTATTCTTTCCCTATCAGAGCACTTTCCTAATCATCAAAGAATAAAAACTCGTTTAATTAATTTCATTTCTCCCCTAGACATGTTCTTAAAACAACAGTTTTAAATGCATTAGATGAATTATTTGTGATAACAGCAACAAAAAAATGAGTTATATTGAAATATAATTTCACTAAACCTAAATTTACAACATATTAATACACTTGCTTTTTAGTAAAGTATTAAGTAATAATACCTAATAGTATGTCAACAGCAAACAACTTAAAAGTCATGACAAGCAATACGGTATTTTCAGATGCCTGAACCACTAAAAAGGGGTATGAAATTATCTGTGATACTAATGGTGATACAGTTACAGAAACTGCCAATGCCTCTGCGGATGTGGACTATACTCATATTTAAATTTAATGCTAAATTTTAGTTACAGGTGAAAAAAATAAAGATTTCATTTTTTTTTCCCACACAAGTTTCTGACTCTCCTCCCCCTATCCTAGGTTAAAGCCCTGTACTAGAATATCAACTCTGTAAAAACAGACACCAGGTCTGTCTTGCTTATCACTAAATCCCAAATTTTACTATATAACTATAAGTATAATATATATCAGTTCTTATTCTAAGTGTTGGGGATAGAACTGTGGGTAATAAAACAAAAGTCCTGTAACATGGAGCTTTTATTCCAGTGGGAGGGAAAAGCAGTGCCTAACTAATGACAGGCATCCATATCGTTTGTGAAATTCAATGTTCTATTGCTTTGTCCTCTTCTAAGATCTTGTTAAGTGCCCCTGACCACCTGTAGTAACAGTTCTTTTAAGAATCAGGTATTGAAGTTCTGAATTAATTGGCTGATAATCAAATGATTTTTGAATTTTTTAAAATCATTTAAAAAATTGGGAGAGATTGTTATTACCCATTAAAACACACATTTTCATGACTGCCTGCTACATGTAGGGCCCCTGGATAGACAGAACTTTAATTCCTTGATCTCCATGTCCTTACCAATGTAATTCTTCCTTCACTGAATTTTTATTCCCTGGTGAACTAACTTTTCAAGACTGAGATATCACTCTGAGAAGGTACCTCTCCCTTCCTCCCCACAAAGCTTCACCCCTGCACGTAGGAATCCTGTTTCGGCGTTCAGGTAGCACTTGGGCATATCTCTATTTTTGGACAGCTGACAGACAAGAGTGAAGTTACCTGCCTGTCCTCATTTTCCTTCCCCTCAACTCTGTGGCCCTTTGTCTCTGCCAGAGCTACAGTGGCCTCAGCAAGCAGACGCGTTGCTCTCTGAACTAAAACACTACTTCCAAATTCTCTGTGGGAAGGAAAACTTACAAGAGGCTTCTAAGTCTGAGAACATCCATTTTTGCTTTATTAAGAACGTTCAAAGGTCAATTTGAAGAGATGTAGCATAGTACCATTTTGGAGCTCTCAAAACCCTTCAAAAGTGGCATTATATACACTTTTTGAGTGCCCTACAGATGGATTTTATGGGGCTAGATCCCCACAGGAGAAAGAATTGGCAGGGACTATGTCTAGATATGGTAACCCTAGTATTCAGTACTTCACCTGCATCATCTGCCTTCTTCTGTTTACCTTGGGGGAAGTGGTAGGACTGGGTATATGTGGCATCCCGGTTCCTGTCAATACCTTTGAAACGAAGGGAAATGGCCCTGGCTTCAGAGACGCATTCATGAGACTTTCTGGACCATACTTATGCCTTGTCTAACCCAGGACCGCTGTGGAGTGGTAGCCTAGTCTTACAAACATCTCCAGGAGTTAGCAGTGCCCAGAATATGGTAGTTGCCTATAAATGTTTCCTGAACTGAACCAAAGTGATTTTAATGAAATTATGGGATTTATAAGCCTGTCGGCAAAAGAATTTGCTTTTCCATGCACTTTTGAGAACTTTTCCTTAAATAAGAGAATGAAGAGAAACTTTGGGAGTCTGATATGCCCTTGGCTGTATTGTTTAAGGTCTTAATACTTCAATTTCTCATACAAACTAACAATAGAGATGACATGCAACCTATCTTTGCATGTTGGACAAACTGGCTTAGACCAGACTACATGCCCAGGTAGAACTTTAAATACCAATTTAGTGTCTGTCTCTTGCTCTGGACTATAAACCACATTGAAGGTAGTATGTTAGCCCATGAAATCATATTTGTTGAACAGTTTAGATAAGGTATTTAACTGAAAATTAAAATTGAAACTGATAGATCTAAAAAATTATATGTATAACCATAAGTGTCTTCCTCTTACTGATAATTGTTGGAAGAACTAAAGAAATACTTTCAGGCATGTGAAACATAAGTTGAAAAACTTACATCTTCAAAATATAGATAATGAATGCAAAATTGTATTGGGGAGATTACATATACATCAAAGTTATGATTATGAGTTGTGTTCATTTTCCATATGCAAACTACATGATTTATTTTTGACAAGATATCTCTAAACAGATTTATAATGTAAATATACAAACGTCTTATTTTTTCTTTTCTTTTTACTATTATTATTTTGTTGTTGTTGTTCAAGTACGGTTGACAGTACTTTCCCCTGCCCCCCCACCTCCCACCTTCCATCCTTCCGCCCTTTGGCTTTGTCCATGGGCCCTTTATACATGTTCCTTGATGACCCTTCCCCTTCTTTTTCCTGTTATCTTTCTCCCCTTCCCCTCTGGTTACAAACATTTATAATTATAAGATGCAAGAATTTTGTTTTCACTGTTAATGTCAAATTTCTCTCATGGGAACTCTTTGAATAAATTAAACAAGATAAATTGCATAATTGACTATGGCTGATCCCCTTGCAAATTACTTTTTACATCTAAATATATTTAAATTATTTAAAAAATAATTCAATTTCAAGCTTTTGATATTGCTTTATTTCTTGTTTACTTTATGTTTACTTTTCATATTTCATAGCCTGGGGTTGACTTTCATCCTATAAACTTAATGTAAAGTTCAGTACTATTTTATTTCTGCTTTTTATATGAGAAGAACTCAGTGTAGTTTTGCTCTTTGGCATTCCTAAATTTTTTTCTAGTGTCTTTAACATATGGCATTTATAAATAATATTTTAAAAGCATTCAGCTACCTAAGGGGAAGTGATGCTGCCGCTTCAGTCTATTTTCATTTCAGCCAAAATTAGATCAATTCCATGTGAATCAACTTTCTTACATAACATTCCTTGAGAATCTCTTCAGCGGTCTTTACCTCCTATGGATCATATTGAGATAAATTCTTTTACTAAGCTTTAATGTTTTAGGTCATTGATGATATTGCTCAAGTGTAATTCATTTTGGAATTAAATTTCTAATTTTAATTTCAAATGGATATTCAACTGACAGCAAAATTCATATTGCTGTAGCATCTTATGACATCCAGATGTATCATTTTCTTGCCTTCTTTATGATGATGGGTTCTCTATGAGCTGAGCCAGTCATTACTTTTGAACACTGGGTGGCTAATGATACTAGGAACAAGTTCCTGGGCAGATGCATGTGCCAGGTAGTTGGGAAGACGGGCAGGGCTAGAACTTGGCACTCCAAGGCACACTTAGTGATTGTTGAAGAAAAACAAGAAAAACAACCACTAAGAACTGAGGCATGAAATGAGGCATAACAATGACAGTGGCAGCCTCACATGTATATTGAGGCTACAGTACTTTTAACCTTTAAAAAGAGAATTAAGAAAGCAATCCCAGGGTATTCTACAGAAGAAAGTGTGTATTAAATGCACAATCATTGTTTTTTGATATCAAGCAGCAAAGCAGACTTCACTTTGACCTTTTATTATTGATATATATGAGCACATATCACGTATTTTTCTCTTTAACACTAGAGAAAATACTTTTAATTCGGCGACTGTCATTGGTTTGTAAGGCAGCATTGTAATTCATAAGTCAACTATGTTATTATTTTTTTGTTGGCTCAGCCAAACTGCCTCGGATGTATCCTGTATTAAATGAGCCAGCTTAGGAGAAAAACATAACAAAATAGCACAACCCTTAGACATGATCAGCAAGAAGGCCATCTGGGCTGGAAGCTCCCTCAGCACTTTCAGGATGGAACAGTCGAGCTCATCATCCACCCAGTGGGAGGGGGACACTCACAGAGGTCACCAGATCTGCTGACACAGACACTGGGTGATGATAAATAGGGTAGAATGCTGTCCATGTGAAGAGCATTTTGCAACGGACAGCCAAGGTTCTATGGGGCAGAAAAGCCTGCAAATGATCAAGCTGAATAAAAAGTAAATGGAAGTACACCTGATTTCACATGCAGTGATCATCGTGTTAACTTGCCCGTTCAGGCCTTAGCTTTTCTCACCGTCTTTGGATCTCAAAAAAAAAAATACAAAAAAAAAACCACCTTTTTCTTTTGATACATCAAAGGATTAAATTTGAAGTGTTAGTAGTAACATGATAATGCTCCTCTGGCTTGCAAATATGCAGTAAGGCCTCCATGAACTGCCACATTTTTCAATTTATAGTATTACATCTAATCCTTTTAGTTTCCTGGCTTGAGACAGAAAGGTGAAAAGTAATGGAAGAATGGTGCCCAAGGGTGTTAAGGCTATATTAGGGATGCTTCATTTTTTTTTTTTTTCTAAATTATTTGTGCTTGACAGGGCAGTTTAAAACTGCCAAGAGAGCTATAGAGACGGCGTGTCATTTTTGCAGCACGGGTGAAAATGACTAAGCTCATAGACGACCTGCTACCTGGTGCCTAAAGTTGAGGGTGGGCAATACATGTGCCTCTAGGGCCTGATGGAGCTAAAGAGAGTTTCCAGACAAAGCTTGGTGAAAAGATTTATCCCAGAATATTGGCACTGAATAACCAAACCATGACACATACCCATGCGCATTGGCTTCTATAAAGGGAACAGATGTCTCTCTGACAGGTTAGCTAGAGGAAACAGTTTGTATAGTACAAGGAGGTAAGAAGGGAGACAGAATAGAGAATTTGGAGAAGTTCCCACCCAGCCTGTGGTTCTTACCAATGCTGGTGGAAGGAAAGAATGGTTTATCTACTCTCAGATTTTCGTAGACAGTTCTGCATTTTGAATAGCTAATAGCATTTCATAGCTGTGTGAGAGTGATAGAAAAAAATTCTGCATTTTATTCCTTACTTGCAGAAAGATAAAGTCCCCTTGTGTGACTCAGACTGCCTTGGTCATCCATCAATGCTGCTGTCCACTCTGCTTTAAATAGGAGAGCTTCCGAAGAAGTGGCCTATTCTTCAGATTGGCATTTAGGACTGTTAAGAATACCACAATGACTTCACTTAGCAATTTTATTTTTTGTGCTGCTTCTTTGGGTTAGTAAAGTCACCCTGGGTAACAATGAAATTAAAGTCATTGATTTAGAGAATCTGCTTACGAAAGCTTAAATTTCGCTTTAACTGGTCAGAACATTAACTTCTGTTTTTAAGGAATGTCAACAGAAATATGATAACAGAATGTGGGTTGTTGGAACTGTAATGAGCCAGGGATATCATTGACTTTAATAATTTCCCAGGTGAAAAAAAAGGCCAGGAAAGGTAGCACTTCATGGCCTCGGGGCGAGTTAGGTCAGGGCCCGGGAGGTCTGCAGGGGGGCAGCTCCTGGTACAAGAACAGTGCAGGATCCATAGGACAGACACATCCCTTCTCTGAACACTAGGAACGTTTGTTTAAACATGCATTTTACTCGGCATACACACGTGCTACAATTGGTATTAGATTATTCATATACGAGATGAATTCAGAGGAAAAAAAATCAATGGGGTCTCGAGTAGTCATGGAAAGCTAAAGCTTCCTCAGCAGTCTGAGATTGAATGTAAACCTTGAACCATTGGTAAGGTTCTGTACTCGGCGCCTTTATAGATGCAACTGGTTCAACTAGAAGCCTATTACTATGTGTGTCGATCTGTATTTCATCACATCAAGGAATTAATGTCTTAATTTGTCTTGCATGACTTTCACACATTCTTGGTCTTTATCAATTTCATTTTATAATTGTATAAAGCTTAGGTTCTTTGTCCCCCAAAATGCTTACTTTCAGTCAGATTTTACCTTCAGAATGAAGTAGAACCCATTAAATGCTTTCATCTACCTCTCTGTGGCTAGAAATGTTTACCTCCCACATTAATTGTAGACAACTTAGTCCCAAGCCCAAACTCTCTGTAGCTCAAGAATTCCAGCATTCATTATGCAACTTAGTGTGAGCTTCACTGTCTAGTCTTTATATGAATGTATTATTGTGAGAACTATGAGAATTTTCAAGGTCTTTAGTAGATTGTACTAATTTAAGTAACTGATTTCTAGTTTTTAATCCAACCAGTCCCGGAGATACTGATGAACAGTGGAAAGTCTTTCTTTCCTACCATTTATTTGCATGGATATTTGCAGCTGTTCTTAGAGGGTGATTGTGATGTTGTAGACTATCTTAATTCTATTAATTGTAGAATCTTCACACAGAGTTTAATGAGTTGGTTTAGAATTTAATGCTATTTTAAATGTAACATTGCAATTTCTAAAAGGATAGTTTTGGCAGGTAGTCATTCAATTTCATCTTTTAAATCAAATATTACTTTATCGCCAAAATAGTGTTTAGTATTATGTTACTGAGCAAACATAGACTAATCTCGGGTACTTTTCTTTCTTTGATTTGGGGAGAGAATTTCATTTTTATAATGGAAAATCAATCTATTCTAATTCATAAATAGCAGATCAAAGATGTTCTATTTAGTGCTAATACTAATAAAGCCAATAATAAAATAAAATAAAAACAAACTAAGGGCATTGTCACAACTCATCTTTTTCTTTTACACATAGTACTTAAGCAACATTTTAAAATACTAAACTCACATAATATTAATAATATTTGCATAATTCTCTCAGTCATCATCAGCTTTGCTATTTCTGAACTTGTAAAACAGCTTGATGTACAAAATTCTTCACCTTTTATAGACTGTATTGTGTTGTTCACACAATGTTTCCCTTGCTTTAGATTTCCCTAAACTCTCTCACTACAGGGACAATGTTTCATGCTTTATGTAAACTTCAGAGAGTCTAATAATACAGCACTACACAAACAATGAGGCTTTATGTACTTTTAATTGATTGAGGAAAATAATTAGCATTGCTCATTTACTAAGGCAGCTCAAGTTTACAGAATAAAGCTTTATATGATCATTTATTAATTATTTTGAGTGTGAGCTAATCATAGAGTCCAGTGCCTTTACATACAGAAAAATAGATTTGGAAAGTTATAAAATGAACTGAGGTCAATATTCAATATAATTGTTTTTGGCTTGAACTACCACAGTAGATTCTCTCTATTCTATTTACTGGAATAGCAGGAATGGAAATCACTGTAATGTTTCAAACATGCACTGAGGAAAAGATTGCTTTTCAGTTGTTTTTCTGAGAAGAACCTGGAGAGTTAAAAACAATGCCTCTGTCTCCTTGGGGGTGAATGTTGGCTCTGATAGCTTTCTGTTTAACTCTGCAATGAAGGCAAGCTCTCTCTTTGCATGAGGGGCTCCATTTCTCTTTTCTGAAAGTCCAAGACACCCTTAACAGCGTGTTTACAGTCTAATTCACAGTGGAATTGCTAGTGGTTCAATTAAAGCCACTGTTTTATAGATTAAAGATTCTAACAGAGCTTCTCCTGCAGAGTAATAGCAACATTACTTTTAAGCTTACCTTACAAAAAAAAAAGGAAAGAACCTCATTTAATAAAAGACCTTGCCTGTGGGCAAGATTTTTTTCTCCTACTGAATCAGAAGAGAAAAAGTAGAGTATTCACTTTATCTTATTTATCATTTAATCCTGAGCAACTAGCCCATGAGATATCAGCATATAGCCATATTTGGTTAAGTAAATTAATGAATATTATATGATAGTCTTGGATTATGTTTAATATGCTATCTTTAACATAAAAAGTCACACGAGGAGGAATTCAAGTATAATAAATATAAATGCTTCACAAATCAATAATATGTTGAGAAGTAAAATCTAGATTGCTCAAATAATTAGATTTTGAAATTTGTTACCATGAATGAACCTAAAAAGAAACAACAATTTTTTGTCTTACTTCCATAATGGCTTAAGGTGAAAGATTATAATAAAAGATTCAACTTAATAATGTGATCTTAAGTATCATAACTAGGACATTTATATTTCAAGACATTGTTATAAATTGCTGGTGAATAGCAAATATTTCATTCTAAGCATGAACGCTTTTATCCCAGTCAGTTGATACCAGTGGCAAGAGCGCTCTATTATTGCTTTTAGTTTCCATCATTTGATTTGAGTTCTAGAGTGAAAACAGATGACAACAGTTCAGAGACATTAGCTATCAGATATTAAATATGAAACAAATGACTTTTTGTTGTCATATAACCTTAAAGATACCAGCATGACTTGATTTATATGGTAAGTTTCTCATGGGAAGGACTGCAATTTGAAGAATAGCTAAAGTGTAAGATATATGAGAAATGTCTGATGTTGATTAGTCCCAACTTTCCAAGAAACAAGTTGTGCTGCTTTGGTACTTAATAAATTAAATCGACCTTAACTAATGTTCTATTTGCTTATCTTTTAAAAATTCTTTCCTTTAGTAATATCTTTCTTTCTCTTCATTTGATATTGGTAACAAAATTTATTGTCTTTTGGACTGATATGATTGCTCTAATAGCAATATTTAATATATGCACACTTTATATGTATATACAAAACACTTAAAACATGTATTGGTGAATTTTACCACATGTATTTCTCATCCAAATGAGTAAATTTTGAATTTGTAAATGAAGAAATGGAAAGACCAGTGTTGATTTCCCTGAGTGCCTGAGCCCCAGTATCTCACAGTACTCGATAGCAGGAGCATGGATTTCTGAGGCAGACTTGCCTGGGTTTGAATCGTGGTACATGCATGTGTCAGGATATTAAATTAGTTAACTTATATAAAGCACTTAGACAGTAGCTAGAACATTAAGCATGGGCTCAATACATGTCAGTGTGTTATTGTTTCTTTAGGGTTTCCCAGCACATAGTGTCTAGAATCATCGAGGGCGCCTGAGACACAACCTGTACCCACTGAATTCCGAATCTCTATTTGAGAATCATTACTTCCAATAAGTCCTTCCAATAAGTGATACTGGCCTTCTTTTAAAAATTATTTTTCCTTGCCAAAGAAGTTATATTTGGTTTCAACAGGTCCTTTTTTAAAAACAGCATAAATCTTAGTTATGCCAGCAAAATGAGTATGGTTAGAACTTTAATTGCAAGAAAAACTTATAAAATTAAAAATTTGTGTAACTTTCACAGAAAATTGATATTTTGTTGTGCTATAGCAGAAAGAATATCTGTAAAAAAATCATAAGTAATTTCAAGAGGTGAGACAATCCCCATTATTGACTAAATAGCTCACACTCATTCTGCGCATGTGGACTGATACCCCTGTGTGCCTAACAGTGTGCTAATTACCAGGTTTACAAAGATGAGTACCATGGGCTGGACCCCTGGGATCATGCCATATAAAGAATGAAATGCTCACATTTAAGAATTAATATTTAATTGAATATTTTATTAATAAAAAGAAATTTTTAATAGCTATTGAGCTAGCCTGTATGTAAATTATAGCAATGTTGAGATGTCTAAAGGAAATGCTTAAAATGTCTTCCAAATTAATCCTGTTCAAGATCATCAAATTGTTTTATAATAAATTTTCTTAAACAATATAGGAGTATATTTCTGGAATAATATTAATATTACTAATAATGACAACTATAACTTATATTGTGTTTATGATGACTCAGGCAGTGTTCTAAACACTTTTCATAAATGGACTCAATTAGTCTTCTAAAACAGTTATAAAAGCAAGGTAGTATCATTGTCTCTATTCAGCATACGAGGCTGAGGTTTAAGGAAAGGAGCAACCCAAGGTCAGACAGACAACAGAAGTAAAGTCAGGACATAATCCAGGTAAACTTGCATTTAAGTCCACTATGCCCACATAATTTTGTTACCTCTAAATCATCATGTAAATGATTAATCTATTTCAATGTAGTTGAGTAATAGGAAGCTAGATGCTGGTGCATTTTCTCAAATTAAGTTTGTCTTTTGACCTTGTACCTTATAGTTTCAATTACATAATAGAGTGGTGAGAATTTTAATCCTTGACACACAGACACACACACGCACAAACAACCAGAGCTGTTTTACCTCTTCTTATTTCAAGGTCTGGTATATTTTGAATAGCACAATTCAGAAAATATTTTAATACTACGTCTGACCAAAAGGTATTCAATGTAATTTGAAATTTCAATGGTCAGGAAGAAACATATGGATGAAAAAGGAAGCTTTGCAACATTTCTGATGAGCAGCTGTTGGAGTTGGTTGAATCCTTCCTTAGGGTGACGGTTATTGAGTCTTTGTACTTCTGCTCTGGCATTCTGCTTCCTCTGAAAGGAATTCAGAATTATCTGAATGAATGGAAAGAGATCTATCTGTGTGCAATTGGATAATTCCCAGTGTAACAGCTGTGTGGGGCTGACTGAAAGTGACTCTGGAAACAACAAGATTGTGTGACTTTGTGTTCCTTTAATTTTGTATTTAAACTTTCCCAAATGTTTGGGAACAGCAGACATTAAATGTTCATATTAGATGAGTCTGAAATACTTTTTAATCCATAACAATGTCAAAGAAAATACATATACTTTCTTTTAATACATATATTTGGGAAAAAAGACAGTAAAAGACATTTCTCCCTGAAGTATTTTAATCTTGATGTATTTTCCAGGGAAGTACAGCATTATAAAGGTTAAAGCATAAGATTAGTGTGAAAAGATCGCAGTTTCAAGCTCATTTCTGACTAAGGTGGGCATAGACTTTATCGAGCAGCTTCTCTGAGCCAGGCATTTATTATTGATATTATTTTACATTTATTATCTCACTCAATCCTCAGCCCTACCTGACTAAGCAGCCAGTAAGCGCTAACATCAGAACCCAAGCCTAGCCAGTTTTGTTTGAACCCTAAACCCTGCTACCTTCCCATAGCATCTCAGCATAGCTGTTAATAGTCACGCTGGCCTTGTGTAGAGGAAGAGTGGGAGTTCCTTGGTGTAACCTGGGAAAGATACAAAGATCTACCTACAGTAGTGCTTAAATCCATACCTCCCTTCTTTAAAAAAAAAAAAATTATTTATTTAGAGAAAGGGGGAGGGAAGGAGAAAGAGAGGGAGTGAAACACCCATGTGAGGGAAAAACATTGACTGATTCCCTCTCAGACATGCCCCAACTGGGGACCAAACCTGCAACCTAGGCATGTGCTCTAACTGGGAATCAAACTGGAGACATTTCACTTTGTGAAACAACATCCACTGACTGAGACACACCGGTCATGGCCATATCCTCCTTCTTCATTGGATTCAGTCTTCAGGTTAAAGCAGTGTTTCTCAAACTTGCAAAGACACAGATGCTAAAGGTATCTTCAGACCTCCAGGATCTCACATTCTAATGTTAACACCAGTTTTAAAACTAAACATTATATCCTTGCTTTATGGTTTGACACCAATGTAACGAAGAATAAAAGTTCATATGTTGACAGAAATACTGAAATCATGTACTACTTGGTCATAAGTTGCTATCTAATAAGGCTTTATTAATTTTTTGTTGTTATTATTGAAAGCACACACTTTAAAAATCACAAAAACTTAAGAACTTCTCAGTATAAAAACTTGAGAATCTCTTAGTATGAAAACATTTGGATACAAAGTTTTGTTTCTACTAATTCTGTTAATGTCACAGACATACAGTATATTATATACAATATAATACAGATTACATATTTAGTCAGAATCATTCATTAAAAAGTTAGCATCGGCCCTGGCTGGTGTACCTCAGTGGATTGAGTGTGGGCCTGCAAACCAAAGTGTCACTGGTTCAATTCCCAGTCAGGGCAAATGCCTGGGTTGCAGGCCAGATCCCCAGTAGGGGACATGCTAGAGGCAACCACACATTGATGTTTCTCTCCTTCTCTCCCTCCTTTCCTCTCTCTAAAAATAAATAAAAATATATATTTTTAAAAAATTAGCACCAATTAATTTGTGAGACTAATAAGTAAATGCCTAGAATAATCCTGAGGGAATGAAGCACAGGCCAGGTAAATTTCCCTGTGGGAAAGAAGTCTAAACTGGCAGATCAAAGGTTATTGATACAAGAACTGATAAGAGAACTCAGACTCAAATGCACCTCTTGTGACCAGATTATAACAATTCTTAAGTTCATCAAGGGGAATAGTGTGCAAGCTTTCACCTATGATTTGGAAAACACAATGGATTTTCCTACATATCTCCTTCTGCTTCATATTTATTTATTTTACAATTAAGAATGAAGGCACTGTCTCCTATTTAAGCAAAAATTCCTTAAAAAGTGTAATATGCTTTTGTTAATTATAAAAAAAGTTACAGAGAAAAAATGAATTCCTCCCCCTTTGTAGAATGGGGGACATTCTTTTTATAACCATTCTTTCTGGGCCCCTGAGCATGATTTACCTTTGCGTTCATAGAACTTTAAAGTAAGCAGAAGTTACACTGTGTATTATTGCCTGTTGGATTCTTATAGGGATTATATGTGATTTTTAAAAGAACTGTGAGTTGAAGATGAAGGGATTAAGCAAAAAACAAAAACAAACAAACAAAAAACACAAAAACCCAGCCTCATAGACAAAAAATAAATAAAATAAAAGAACTGTGAATTGAATTAAACCCAGTTATAAATGGAAAGAATATCAATAAGAAGCTAGTTTTGTCTTTAGGGACTAAAACTAATTCTATATAGACATATTAACTTTCACTTTTCATGAACAACAAAATAATCACCAATATAAAATGAGACGTAGCCCAGAAATTGGGAAACAAAAATAAAAATTAGGTATGCAGTTTGCTTTTCTAGGAACTTCATTTCTGATAGAAACACAATTTATCCTTAACTTGTGGCAAAGAGAAGTGACGCGTGTATGTCTGAATAAAGGCGGAACCAGGAGCAACCCGGCGGCGCCCCCTTGTCGCAGTCCTGGGAGCGCTGCCTGCTGTGGTTTCAGGCTGAAATACGGCGCCGTCACCACTCCAGGGAAACAAAATAATGACAGCGGTCACGGGGAAACCCGGTACCATGTCTGACTAATGTTATCATTTCTAAAGGGTGTGTGGCAAATGTTAAAGTTAGAAAGGGTAAATGTCAATTTTAAAATTATTCTGATTAAATCAGCACACAGATCAGCAGTTATTAGCAATTTGAATATAGATTGAACTTAACTGATTTCAAAATCAAATCATTATTTTTGTCTTTCATTTTTTTAACTTGAGTCAAACATAATGGCTACTGATGACCCGGATGAGATAATGTTGACATGAATCAGAAGCTGAACTTTCAAATGTGATATGCAGATGTGAAAAACAAAGATATGACCGAGAAGTGTCCTGTTGTTTTCCTTTTGCCATCTTACACTGTTCAGATCTGTAGAAATTGGATGCTTAACTTTTTGAACAGCATGCAAAGAATGGTAGTGTTCTGAGTGTACTAAGCTCCTGCAGACTAAAGTATTTCATTTTTCATTATTAAATTATTATTATACTTATTTTTCCTTTATTTCATCTTGTAAAACTTGTAATAGAAATTAACACATTCATTTGAAAATAATAAGAACAGAAAGAAAAAGACTCTTAGCAAGGCTTTCAACTTTTAACAACAATTTTTGCCTTTATATCTACATTAAAGGAACATATACTATTCAGTTTGCAATGTGAGTAATATTCCTACCCACAAAATAGAAGTTATAAATAACCTACTAGATTACCAGATGTCCTAGGTTCCTGAAATACTTAATGTTTACCTTCTTTAAATCTGTTGCTATTTCTTCTTCTTCGAACGACAGAGCCTCTATCACACGTAAATGATAAAGGTGTCCTACAAACTTGGCTTTCTTTTCCCTGCTCTTGGTAGGCAGTAAATTACGTATTCCCAATAATGAAAGGTTAGACAGCAAAACCCGAAAGGCTTTAAAGCAAAGGGGAAGATGACGCTTGAGGAGACCCTGCAGCAGGCGGTCAGAGTCACTAGAGGCGCTCATCTCTGGAGAACTAGCCTGTGTTCTGTAATGCCATTATCCTAATAGTTTCATCCGTTTAAGCGAGTTAGTTGATGACCCAAGCAGACATTCTATAGCTTTTAAAAAACCGCTACTGAATTGAAAGGATATCTACAAATGTGAGCTATTGTATACAAATGTGAGTATTATTTTTCTATAGAAAGCTTACTAGATCATATAAATGCAGCATAAGCTGAGATATATACATTGTAACATTGATGGGATTTTTAACAATGTCTTCCTATGCTTGATTGGTGTTCTTAAATATCTCCCTTTTATTTAGTGTTTTAATGATTTTACTTATATTCACTTAATAAAACTGGAAAGCCATTTGTCAAAGATTTGCATATCTCTGTCTTTAGGAATCTCAGCATAGCACAAAATGATTCTCTTCCCCAAGAATTTATATCGAAATAATGTTAGGTAGCAAAACAAGAAGGCTTTTAAAACTATGAATGAAAACTACACAAGAATACCTCGGTGTTTAGTTGTTTGGGTAGGTGGAATTCCTTACCAAATCTAAGCCCAAATTGAATTCTGTTTTCTAGAAATTTGGAATAAAAACCAAGAGGACCTAACCTGTATCAGTCTGGCTCAGTCTCATGAATCAGTAGCTGCGTAGTAACTGCCTTTGACTTACCTTTGAAATATGGGAAACTCTGACTGAAAATGTGGGTGAAGCAGAAGAGCATCCTAGGGACTGGCCTGGTAGCTTTTCAGTTCTTAATCCCTTTCCTTTCCTGAATCCTCTCTGTATTCTTGTCCTTGGGATCAAACACCCCCGTATTGCTAACTGTAGTCATTTCCTGTTATTTTCAAGTGAAGAGTTAGAAAACTGAGACTTTTGGAGTTATGTACATCCGTTACTCCTTTGATTAAACTGATTGAGATGAATGGCTATCACCGTAATACAGTGATGGGCTCTCGAAGCTAGAATTTTCCAGGCCCTCCCCTCTCTCATGTCTCCATGAATTTAGGCTTCATCCCGATGGTTCTTGAATCACAAAAATATTTTTAAAATTTATTATTTGAATTGTGTGTTATTTTGGTCTCCGTTGAAACAACTTTGAAGATTTTCCTGAATAGTCACTGATTAAAACGGAGACTTATTTTATCATGTAAATATAGCTTGTATTTATATAAAATATGAGAGTATAAGACAAGACTTATGAATACTAAATAGAATGTTTCACCTCCATAGGGAGTGATACCCTCTAGAATTGTCATTTGCTTGCAGTTATTGGGTTCTTTTATTTCATAAATTTTTCCATGTAAATAAAAACTGTCAGTTAATTGAAACAGAACTGACAATTAAATAAAAACACGTACTTTGAAAGAACATTTTCTTAAATTTATTAAGTACTACCTCTCTTTCTTTTAAAACATTTTTTTTTCTGGTTGTAAAATCAATATATGTTCATCGAAGAACAATAGTGAAATAAAGATAAATATAAAGAAAAAAATTAAAATCACCTATAATATTAATTCCAAAACTAAGTAACACTAATCATGTTCAGGACATAGTTTTCATGTACAACATTCTGTGTTGGGGGGCGGTGTTTACATTGTAGGTGTTGACTGGCACTGGTGCCTCCAGGAAGGGGTCACACTGGTCTGCCGAGATGAGACAGGGCATCACGGGGACACAAGGCCAAGACGGCCCCTTGCTGGTGTGTTAGTAGCGGTAAATTTGGTATAGGAATGTCCAAAACACCATTTCAGATTAGTGATACTTTGTAAAAGACGGGGGGCAGTAATTATTGTTTGAAACCAGTGGTGCTTGATATTATCTTTCTCTATGACCCCAAGCATTTCCATGAAGTCTACTCACAAGTGTTTTGTTAGGATGGAATGTCACATCTGGATCTCTGCCATGTGGGAAGGATGGAATGTTGCATGCAGGAACCAGAAAATTCTTAAGATTTGGGAGTTTTTAAAAAATCATTGAGATTTTCTATGCCAAGGAACTTTTGTCTAGGCTCTCAGTTATGTGCCTGGCATTCTGCTAAACAGTTTACATGAATTATCTCACTAAATTTCCATAAAGTCCTTATCAGATTAGGGGTAGACCTCAAATTCAGGCATAGGCTCTCTGGTTTATAAATCTCTCACCTTACGAACTATCATCTATCTATTCTCATATATATATGTATATATATAAACATATGCATATATATTTCATAAGAATATACTGATTTTCCAATTCTTTTTTATATTAATGAGATGAGTTCAATATATTTTTAAAATATGATTAATTTCTACATAGCAAGTATATGAAACAATATGATTTTTTAAATCCTAGTGTTGCATATTTAAGGGATTGTTTTGTGTTATAAATGATAATTATCTTAACATTATGATTCAGTGAGCATTTTATTGTCAGACTATACAAGTCTGACAATAAGATCTATACATATCTAAATAAGATATATATGTATAACTATTTAACAAGAAAAATGGGTATAATTTTTGAATCCTATAGCGCAGACCAAGTTAACATCTATTATAAAATTATTATTTTTCCCATTTTAAAGATGAAGAAACAGACTCAGGCTAAGAAAGTTGTGCCAAATCATATGACTGCTGAAGAGTCATAGGCTTGTATAGATCCCACTCTATACAGGTTTGACACTGAATTTTTTATTTTCTCTTTGCCATTAAGTTCTTTTTTTGCACATTTTATAAATTTACATTAACTTTGATTTGTACGCCTTAAGTTCTTGTTATTAGTATACTATATGCATTTATACAGTGTATTAGCAAATATGGATTCTATAATTTTTTGAAATCTATTGTTATTGTATATATGGGCTTAATATATGGTCTATTTTTATAAATGTTCCATGAACATTTATTTTTATTTTTTTATTGCTTTTCAAGTATAGTTTCCCCTCACCATGCTCCCCCACCCCACTTGTGAACATTTATAAAAGAAAATAAAAGAATATGTTCTTTCTCTGTAGAGTAATTAATTTTGTTTTTTAAACAAAATACATTACATTACTCAAATTCTCTATTTTTAAATTTATTGTTATTGATAAAATCAAGAGTCATATTTAAAACTCTTTCTGTATTTTTAAAGTTTATTAATATTAAATATATTAATTAGATATTATATTATTTTCTGGATAAACATCATTGCTTTTTTATATTAATTATAAATTCATTTATTATAAAACTTGTTCATTTAAATTTTTGAGCCTAATTGATTGCTTTAAATAAAATTAATATATACCTGATATTTTTTGTTTGGTTTTCTAAATAGTTGCTTTCCCTACACTTTTTTTGATTATTGCTACTTTTTGTTAAATTTATCTGTTTTTCCTCTTTGTTCTACTTTTTGAGAATGATCACTTTTCTTTTTAATTTCAAAACTTCTACACTTGCTTGTCTTCCACCTTTCTTCTTTTGCCTTGAGAATCTTTATTCATTATTTAAATGATTGTTCTCACTTCACTGCCTTAGAAAAGACTGTCTTTAATTTCCAAACTAGGTCATATCTCCTCATTAGGATGTCTTTTAGTGCCTTGTACTTTAAAGATGGTGCGATTTCAATAGCAAACACAAAGAAAAGCACATTTAAAGCATAATTAATTACTCTAATATAAAGGGATGAGGGCAAGAAACAGAGGAAGTTGAAGGAGAGAATGGGATCTATTTAGCAATGAATAGGTAGGAAAAAATTCCCTGTAGCTTTATTGTTAATCACATATATTAATTTCTGCCCTATCTGCATTATTTAATTTTTTCTGCATGTTTGATTTTGATCTATGATGTTTGTCTGTTTTTTAAAGCTTATTGAGTTGAAAATTTAGCTTATTTATATTCAGTTTCTTTGTTTTATAATAAATGTCTTCAAAGCTATAAAATTCCCTCTCAGTACAACTTTAGTTACATTCCACACATTTTTATAATTTTTATTTGGAAATAATTTTAACTTCTAGAAATATCTGAGAAAAAAATAATACAAGAAAAAGTCCTATACCCTTTACACAAATTAGCATATTGCTAACATTTTACACATACAAATACACAAATACGTCTATCTATCTATCTATCTATCATCTATCTATCTATCTATCTTTCTATCTATCATCCATCATCTATCTGAAATACATATATTCCATAGGCAATACATACTTTTTTCCTGAAGCAAAATGCATAAATCATAACCCTTTACTCCTAATTGTTTCAATGCTATTTCCTAAGAATTACCAAAATACATATATAAATTATATAAATCCATATCTGGTTTATCAAAAAATGTTAATCATACTCTCTTAGAGGAACTTGTTTTAAAAAAAGGGACTGAAGCTTTAGCATGGGCTTATATAGAGGTAGGGATTTTGGAATCATTCAGATCAAAATTATATTTAGAGCAATGGCAAAAACAGCAATGGCTCTGGAAAGAAGGTGGAGAGCCGAGTAGAGCAGTAGTAAGAACTGAACGTGGAGAACATTGTATGTAGGATCAGGTATACAAGGCGCAGACCAGGCAGCATTGAGGATGATCATGGGAACACAATGTGTTTCAAAAAGAAACACAAAATAGTTTCAGAGACTACAGAGGGATTTAAGAGGATAAAGAATAAGAAGATTCAAGAGTGTAAAATATTAGGAACATTTTTGTAGTTAGAGAGCTTAAGGTTAGTTTCTGAAGAGGTTAAATGCTGTAGAGTAGAAGTCGATAGAACCCAAAATGCAAAGGATGAAGGAGTAAAGATACAGGATTTTTGTATATTATGTATGGGTCAGTAACTGTGATGATGAGACACTTAGAATAGTGGCTCAGGGGAATTCAGATTATAAAGGGTATTTGCGTATTTGTTTATAGTTTGGGAAAGTTTTGGTAATGTGTATAGGCAGAGGAGGGGAAGACACTGAAGGTCAAAGAGGAAGTATAGATACTTGAAGAAAAACATCTTTAGTATGAAAGAGAACCTGGGCTCATTTGGAGTGTTAGGCTGAATGGAAGGCACGGGATATTTTCTGAAGGCAGAAAGAACAAAGGGGGAAAGGATGAGTATTCAGAGCACTTTGATATCGTTAGAATATCGAGGGAGCTCATGTTAAATGTACCCTGATTTCCAGAGAATTAAGGGAGTAGAAAAAGTCCAGCTTGATATTTGAAAAAATTGGAAAAACATTTGAAACAAGAGCTTTGAGGAAACTAATGGGATTTTAACTAGAGATAAGTAAAAGAATTGCTCAGCAGAAGTGAGGGCCTGGGTCGGTTTGTAATGAAACAAAAAGATCCTATTTTATGTCTTTCTCCAGGACTGCTTGGTCGCCTGGAAATAGGAAGAAATTGGATGATTGGGCTTATTTAAAAACCTATATTAAATTGGAGGCTATTCTTAAATGATGTATTAAAATAGTTAAACTTTGTGTAGGTGGGGAAGGAGCTGAAAAATATTTATCCAGAAAAACTAAGAGAAAGATACATAAAACTTATACAATATACCATCAGAAATGAAAAATGATATCGATCAAACCACTTCTATATTAAATAAAGGCCTTGAGAGGGAATTAATTTTTTTCATAAAATTGCCAAATTTTACAGAGCTACACAATCAAATCAGAAAACTCACGACTAAAGCCTGTCTTTAAATAGGGGGCGTTCGAATACAAGGAAGATGTCATTGCAGATTAAACCCTTCTTGCATCAGAATGTTAGATGCATTATAAGCTGTAACAAACTAGAGCACTCTATCATCTACGTTCCAAGTTATATTATGTAAATACACCAAATAGTAATGAAAATAATGTATTATGACAAAGAAAATTTGTATATCGATAACATTACTAGCATCTTTAGTACATATTGAAATAATAGTAGATGCAGAAATCTTTGAGTAAAAGTAAATGGTAGTTTATAATCTTGTTGTTACTTTTAAGTTAAAACGGGGGGAGTAGGGAATCTTTAAAATAAGATCTGGCCTCAAATCTCAAGTGATAAACTTTAAAGTCAGCCTACTCTGATGATTCATGTATTTGACACTTTCCTAGCATTTATGCATATAGGTTTTACTATGCTTATTTTCTCTTGTTTATGTGTCACGTTGTACTTTTCTTGGTTGCTTTTTCTTGCCTGCCAAATCTCACCACCTCCAGTTCATCCCCATACTGCTTTAATGTATATTTCTGAAGCATAAACCTTCATCATGTCAGTATTCTACTTTAAAATAACTGTTGGCATCTCGTTACCTAGGGCACAGAATCCAAACTCTTAGATGGGGCTTATACAATTCAACTTTACTGCCTCATCTGTTCTAAACAGTCTCATCAGCTCATTCTCTTTGCCCGTCATCTCCCATTCTCTCTCTTCTTGAGCTGAAATGAGTGACTTACCATTTGCACGACATATACTCTTGGACATACTGTTACCTCCAAGACATGTCCTTCTCTGCCTACTTCATCTTAAAATCGCTTAGTGATTTTCAAAGATCTACTCAGCTCTAATGTTATCCCTTCTGAAGCCTCCCTGACTCTAAGCAGAATGATCTGCCCTCTCTGTACCTCTGTACAGTCTTGTATGTACCTCAGCTACAGCATGGTTTTACATGGAGCGACGGTTATCTGCGTAGGTACCGTTATACATTGTGTTTCATTTACATTTCACTGGCATGCCTTTTCATTTCATCTGCATGCAATTTCATTTTATTTAATATTAATCAAACACTTGTTATATGTCAGTCACTCAGTGAGGTCTAGGGAGTTAGAATAAGACTTATTTCTTATCCATTGGTTCACGGATCCCTTACTAGGCTTATGCTTCTCAGGTTATGGAATTTATATTCCAAAAAATGTAGACGGCTCACCATTTGTGTTGAAAGTTACCTTCCCATTTCTTCCCCTTTATTAATTCAGTTTCTCTTCCCTGGAATGTCTTTCCTGTCTGCTTGTTGAAAGGCTACATTAACTTCTTAGGCACCAATTCAAATTCTACCTTATCCCTGGGGTCCACTCTTAGTCCCAAATCTGATATGGGATCTTCTTCGTTTAAATCCCAAAATTTTCTTTGTAATTCTCTTATGTTACTTACCTAGTATACTTTTTACAGTGATTTGTGTTGTTTTCTCTAGTTTATGTTTATATTTATCTTCTATGGCACACTTACTGATCATCCACAAACATTTGTTTAATTTGGTTTAATGACTCAACTCATATAAGGAAGGCTCTAGGCATCATTCACCACGCATCGTTTATTATGTTCATTGAAGCATCCACTCATAGAAAATACCAGCTGTATTTTTTTAAGGCTCTGGGTATGGTTTATTTCTTTGATTTTTTAATATTTTTTTATGTTAAAAGGTAGCCACACATTGACTTCCTAAAATTGAAACACGTAGGTTTTGATTGCTGTTTACTTGGTATTTGAGTGATTATTTCTTAATATAATTTCTAATTTCATCCCTGTATCATCTCCAGTTTTAAAACCAATTTTTAATTTTTAAAGCCTACTAGTGCTACTATTTTTTATGCCAATATCTTCCTTTATCCATCCACAGATGATGTTTTTTAGAAGACAACTTTGTTTTCTTCAATAAAAATGCATTTGGAAGAAAATTGGCACATGCATATGTTTGACTTTCAGTATTAAACTTGGCATTACCTCCTGGGGCTGGCAGTGCCCACTATGCTCGCCTTGTCATCCTCCATCAAGTGCTCTGGTGGTACAGCCAACACCTGTGCCCACACAAAAGCCCATACACAGCAGCTGCAGGGCTCAGACATTCATGCTGAAATGAATTTCTAAAACCGAAATATTTGGATCTGCGACTGGTTCTTTTTTGAGTCGTTCAGGAACTCTTGGGATTTCCCAGTGATAAATAGTGATATATGTCAAATGTATAGGGCCTGCTTATTTTGTGCTCTTCTTTGGCTATCTCTGACTCAAATAATGGTGGAGGTTCTCCTTGGTATCATAATATATTGGTCAAAAGAAGAGATTTTGACGTCAAACTGCCCTGATTTAAAGCCTTGTCTGCCAATTATTTGCTGTATGATCTTGGACAACTTATTTAACTTGCTGAGGCCTCTGTTTTCTCATCTGTAAAATGGGAGCAATAATATCACCTAATTCAGAATGCTGTAAAGATAAAATGAGTTTATATATCTATATAAAGCTTTTACAGCAATATCCTCACACGTTAGGTACTATGTAAGTGCTTGCTAGTATTGTTAAATTATAAATTCTTAAAAAACCTCAGATACCACTTTAAAGTATCTTTTTCATAATATCTATGATCAGCCGCTTTCTTTGTTTATAGTTTTCTTTTGTCATGTGGAGTTTTGTGGCATATGCTTCTTGTTAATCCAAAAAATGCATAAGAGTTCATCAAAAACATGTTAGGCTTATGCCTAACCCTGGTGAATTTAGAATAAAACATAGAGTTTTGTTTGTTCTTTTCTAAAATATTTTAAGAACATACTATATCACTTATTTAAATAGTAATGACTTGTTATGCTAAAATTAAAATTTGTTTTCCTGATTCAGGTATAAATAACTAAATAAGTGACGGGGATGTCAGATGTTCCGTGAATCTCATACACATAAGGAGCTAGACACACCCAGTCATTTTATTCCTGGGCCTCGGGAACTCTAGACCAGCACCCTC